>JPJV01001516.1:0-17648 GCA_000750745.1 Pseudogymnoascus sp. VKM F-4281 (FW-2241)
GGGGGGGGGGGGTCCGCCGCTGTTTAATTTGTATACTCCATGCGTTGACTCGAGCGCCTATTTACTCGATTTCCTATGTCTATTTCTCCGCTGTCGCCGACACAGTCGCCGTCGGCACCGTAAGATTATCTACGCACCGAAAATAAATGTTCAATAATATCAAATGATTGCAGGGGTTTTTATATGTCTACGCTAAATCATATTGTATCTCTTAAACGCTTCTCCAAGATGGACGTCGTTGCTACAACATTGTGTCTGACATGTCATCGCTCCAGCGGGTTGTAAACAGAATATATTTGTATTTGAAGCTCGCTATCAAGGAAATGGCTTGTTAATAGTCTTATTGGATCGAATCACAGATCAGAGCTGCTACTGTACAAATTAGAACATGTATTTGTGTTGTGCTACCACACCTAAGAGTTTCAATATGAGTGATTGGGTAATAGTGTCACGTGCCATATGCACGCCCTATCGATGGGAACACGTGCCTCACAGAAAATCGGACCCAAGCTCTTTTCTCATTGGCTAACCAATCATCAAATTGTGTGCGGGGTCTTGGCCAATGGCGACTTTCAATAAAGAGCAATCGAACTCTCTCCAACACTTTCGCCTCACACCGACTTCATCTTTAAAGGAATCAACGTCACTTCAGCCGTCATACAGCCACAACTCCTACACCTGTCAACTGCCAACTTCCGAAATACAACCGTCTTACGACTTCAATCAACTACTTCAATCGTCGTCTACTTTACAACTCGTCCAACAATTTCACACTTCGACCGCTGAGTCAAAGCACAAAACCACTTACACCACCCATCAACAACCGTGGCAAACCTCAAAAATGGCTTTTTTACAAACCAAAAGTAACAGTCAAAGTAATAATTGCAGTGGCGAGGTGGTTGCACATCGTGCTGTCGTCCTCGCCTCGGCCTATGTCGTTGATCGTTCAACGATGTTGACTGGATTTCACTACTCCACTACCGGGGCGGACGGTTAGTCCCCTTCTTCCCCCATTTAACACCTACAGGAGAGAAACTAACATACACACAGGGGCACAGTGGTATTCCTGAGGTCCCTTCCTCAGGCGTCCCCTCCCCGCCCTCCAGCCCCCCCCTCGCAGCCTTCACCTCAGCCAACGAACTCGCCTACGTCTCTGCCAGCAAATCTCGGAGACACGGCGACGATGGCACCGCGGTGAGGGGGGGGCGTGCCGGCGGGGCAGCGCATTCCATTCGGGAAGAGTGTGAGAGGCTCTTCTGCGAGACCATGACTACTGTATTCCTTGGTGAGAGGGACTCGATAGCGCATGGCTCCTACGATTGGGATGTGAGCGCACATTCACCCCCGCAAGAGGGGATGGATGGGCAGAGTTATTTCAAAAACGGGGTCCAGCGGCACAACGGCGTTGGGTCGTGGCTGGAGCTGTGGGACTATGCCGGCGGGTGTAGTTTCAAAGGCTTCGTGGCGGGAACAGACGACGAAAGATGTCTGTTTACGTTTTTTGATCACTCAGTCATCAATCGCGACTTGAAGCAAGCGTAGGTCCTTCTTTTGGATTGGAGTTTTCCAATGCTGACAAAACGTAGATTGATGGCAATAATTGATCTGGCAAGCAGTCCCTTAGGCTGTTCTCAGGTTGTGGTTTGCCTCGATAGGTCGATTTCGGCCGAGGATAGCAAGTCACTGCTGAAGAGCCTCCGATGGGTCGGCTTCGAGCTGGTCACACTCGACTTATGGGCTGAATCACGCAGTAGTCCTAGCAACGAGTGGCTTTTCCTTGGGATGGAGTTGTAGAGAAGACGGTTCTCCGACTCTCACACTATGATGCGGTATAATAATTTCTTGGCGACGAGACACAACAAGTTTTCGATCAGGTTCTAGATCAGGTTCTCAATTAGGTGGCGCGTGGAGGAGCATAGTTTGGGCGAGGTTTTGCGCTATTGGGGGTTATTGGAGCATCTGCTACGTCTGGCTCGTAGGTTCTTTGTTGAACGGAGAGACCATAGAACGAATATCTGCAGAAAATGAAATTGATCATGACCAGCGGTTTACATTGTTTTAGTTGTTCGTGATTGTGCCGCTCAAGATATGAACAGGGATTGTCCAGGATGCCACTGATTACGGCAGCTGCAAGTAAAATATATATCGTTCAAGTTAGTTACTTGAATCGACAGATAAACTAAGAATTTCCATCATCTTAATGCAAGTATCAGTCCTGAGATTCAAACGGTTCCACTTCCGAGTCCTGGCTGCACGAGTGTGTCAAAATCGGAAGTGGGCCCATATCTGTAATCGCTGTAATCGCTGTAATCGATAAGCAGCACTTGCCCAACCAGGCTACGCATACAGCTAATGCTGTTTATACAAGTTATACTTGCTATATAGTAGACTTTTGCATAAAATATTACATTATACTAGTTTAAATCCAAAAGTTATAACTTCCTACAAGTAGTACACGAATTGGGCGTATGATTTTGTCCATTATATCATTGGGAATCACGACTTGGCGGTTCATAATCTGCCAACTACATCACGGATCATCCCAGCCCTTCCCCTCCCGCGCTTGCTTGAGTGGCCGAATAGTTGGTCATGGGCTCCAAGATTATTATTGACAGACAAACTACGACATACTTGACCATATGTTTATCTGCGTATTTTGGTAGTCCGGCTCTGCTCGTACTGGCCTCTACCGATCGGCCGATTGATCACCTGGCCCAACCCTGCAACTATTAGTTACATTCTTGATCATCAGCCCACTCTCCGACTCTCCAACTCTGACCGACAATTCGTTATCTATTATACACAAGTTGCCGCACTGCTACAGTGAATTTGACTATGGCTTAACCCATCCATTTCTCAGGATACAGCTGGAATACATTCCACGCCTTCTCCGGGATCTCCAGCCACTCTATATCCCGAGACAGAGATACGCCGTCATACCAAGGTGTGCCTTGAACCTCCGAATAGCCTTTGGCCTACCCAGCTCCCGACTCAAGACACAGGTCTCAACCACAATCACAGCTCTACCTTTCCGAGGCAGCTGCCCGCCATGGTTGCCACCGAATCCCCATCCTTCGCAACCTACCTCGTCTCCTCCCTCACCACCCTTCCCCGCCCCTTTCGCAAGCGTCACTCCACAACCCCGAGCACCAGTTCCACCAGCTCCACCGCCACGGCACCCACAATCTTCTCCCTAGCTACCAGCTTCGGATCCCTCAGCACCTCCCCAAGCACCTCCCCGACCTCATTCAGTCCGCCGTCCTTCTTCAGCCACCCTTCCAGGAGCTACGGCCCCGACCCAGACACAGACCCGACACAGGCATATAAACTCCACTGCGCTCGCCCCGACCACCTCAAATGCTCCACCTGTGCCACCGACCTGGCCTTTGCGTCCCAAATCATCAGTAAAGCCTTCACCGGGCGCCACGGACGCGCATACCTCGTTTCCCCGCCCCCCTTACCCCGCGATGCGGAGAAAGACGCACAGCCGAGCCTCATCAATATCACGATCGGCCGGCCCGTGAGCCGGCAGCTAGCCACAGGGGCGCATGTGGTAGCGGATATCAGCTGTGCGATTTGTGAGAAGGTGGTGGGGTGGAAGTATGTTGATGCGCGGGAGGAGGCGCAGAGATATAAGGTAGGGAAATTTATACTGGAGATGAAGAGGGTGGCGGTGGTGAAGGGGTGGGAGGATGTGGTGGTGGATATGGGCTGGGATGGTGAGATGGAAAGGGGTGATGCTGCGGAGGGGAGGGGTGGGGGAGATGGAGATGGAGACGATGTGATGTTCGATTCGGAGGATGAGGATGAGTGTGATGAGATTTTTGCGGGAACGTGGGATAGGGTTGCTGTGAGGAGAAGAAGGGCGAGGGCAGCGTCTGGGTAGAGGGGAAAAAATTGAATTATCGACTGGGACAGAAGATATAAGGTTGACGGCGATGGGAGTAATGGGGTTTTGTTTCGAGGACTGGAGCCTAGGAACTACTGGAGTATTTATGGGTTGGCGTTTTTGTTTTTACATACCCACATCACTTAATATAGAGGACTGTAGCGGGGTCTCGGGCTTAAATATATTAGTATCCCTTGCTGATTCTGGACACATGCCACGTTTATGGATCCCACTCGAGGCTCGTCGTACAGGACTCGTACCCAGAGAACTATGGACAATAGCCCGTATTTGCGGCCACTATGATTATAATAAAGCCGCCCAATCACTCAGGATAGCACTTGGAAAGCCAGTTACTCTTAAACAGTTCCAAAGGTTTGAATTCTATTGGTCTAATGCAACGATGTCTCTCCGTCTACTAATCAATCCCTCAGCTAAGACCTCCCCCCCACCCACCACAAGTAGTGTTGGAAGTGGAGTATCAGACGCCGTCGGGCGCATCTTATCTTTCCATTTCCATATTAATCTGCCATCTCCCCTTACTCCACAAATCGAGAACCCCATCGGCCTCGTCATCTCTAGCACAGTAGTATCCCCACCAGGACATCCAAGCCCGACCCAACCGGCTTGGCATGTCCCCATCCCAAGCCTGTGGGCAGCAAACGTACCGACTAACACGCACGAAGTCGCACGAAGTCGAGTGGACAGGTATACCCCAGCTAAAAGATTAATGATTGGTATTCCGAGCATGTATACTAGTTAATTAACACCCCGCACCGCAGTGCAAACCGCGCACCCTCCCGGAGGAATGCTTCGCTGTCCCGGAAACAAAAGACCACGCTGAAACGCAATAGCAAGAAACTCCCCATGTATTTATCCCATCTTAAAGCGCCGTCCAGAAGTGCTACCGCATCTCAACCCTTGTTGAACAAGCCACGTAAGCTCCTCTTGAGGAGGTTTCCCTCGCTTGAGTCCCCTTCCCCCGATTTAGACCCCACATCGCTGTCTTTTGAAGAGGCGGAGGATCCAGGTTTGGTGCCGTCGTTCTGGTCTATGAAGCCATTTGACAAATTTGACGAGACCCGGCTGGAAGAGAAGAAGCGGGAGCGGAAAGAGGAGCGGGCGACGGGAACAGGGTCGAAGGACTCGATGCAGGCGTCGGGGGAGAGGTCGGCGTCAGGATGGGGGAGAGTGGTGTTGCGGTCTGGAGAGGTTAGTTGGGCGAGTGGAAGGGGGACGGCGTGTTTGGACTTACCATGACTGAGTGGCTCAGGAAATCCGGTATTTCTGATGCCGCTGGACTCCTGGTCTGGAACATCTTGGACGGCGGAGGACATTACGAGAGTAGTAGACGTAGTGTCCGTACAGTAAGTGTTAGGCGTAATCCGTGTTCACGTTCGTGCAATAGGGCTCGGAGTTTTTGTTGAGGTAAGTTAAATGAGAGGTAAAGTTGAGGTAGAGCAAAGGAGAAATATTTATGGAAGTTGTACTGAAGTAAATGAAAGAGAGGTAAGTGAGACAGAGGAACACACAAAGGCGAATAAATAGCAAGTTCAACCTGACTCGGACTCACCGTTGCATACTTATGTATTGGTGGCCACTTGACCATACCAAGGATATTTTATTCACTATTGCCTTGTAGGGCGGCGACTAGTACAGAGGCTTAATGTTGAGAGAACAAAGACATGCATGTGCAGGGGGAGAAGGGGAAAGTTGTTCGAGTAGTGCACTGTAGCCGTCTTGGCCCTGGGGCAGGGTGACGTATACCTGTGGATATGCTTGGAGTTTTTAGCGCGCGTGAAAGTGTCACGGCTGCCGCATCCGTGTGCAACCGCCTACTGCCAATCGATCGAAAATGGGTGGGTCGCTTGAAACTAATCATTGGTCACGTGACTTCGAATATACTTTGTACCATTTGTACCTATGATCGAGACCGCAAGGCTGAACTAAAATAAGAGCAAGCTCTGGACACCTTCAGCGCTTCCTGTAGCGCTTCAAGCTCCTGACTTTATGCCGCCAGCGTCTCAGGTAGCCACGTTTTGCCTATCATCTTGCGCTTATTAGGGCGTCTCGAGGTTCCGCGGACCTTCAATGCTTAGATCCTTCCAGGCGTCCTCCTCGCGACACCAATAGAGCCCAGTTACTATTCCAGACCAGCACCATGGAGAGCTTCCAGCCCTGGATGGACGCGCCCACCCCCCAAAACGAAGCTTCTAGCCACTCCTTTGTTGAGCCCCTCCCAATCCCATTGAACAGGTCAATGGGAGATGACTCGGACGAATGGGAATACGAGTATTCGACCACCGAGACGGAAGTCAGTTTCTTACACAACCCACTCCATCGTCCTTTTGCTTACCACCCCCGCAGACCTTCTATCTCACGCTCGACCTCACGACTCCATCCATACCAACTTCTCGCCCTCGAGCGAACCCTCCCCCCAGCGGCCGTGCAAGCACCAAGACCAAATGGATAAACCCCGGTCTCGGCCGACATAAGCGCCAACTCGGGCGCGCGCCCACAATATCCATCGGAGAGAAAGACAAAGAGGGTGAAGACGCCGCTCCCATCGAGTCCGCCGACGAAGGACCTCCCAGCCCCGCCAACGACGCTCCCCAGCACGACGAAAATGGGCCCGAGAGCAACGAGCCCCCAGAGCAAAAGATCCAGATCCTGAATCTCGAGTCCGACAACCCGCTCATCTCCTACCGCGACCACACGTTTACATGCCGCTGGACCAAGAACATCGGCAGCGAGCTCCTCTTCACTCCCGACGACGACACAGATGAGCCCCTCCCAGCCCTGCGCCATCTTCCCGGCAGCGTCGCCCTCCTCGCCTCCTGCTCCGCCCGCCTAACCTCCGCCACCGCAACCGTTGTTCCCGTCACGCATGCAACGCCTCTCTCCCTCGCGCCGTACGAAGAAGGGCCGCTCGTGGAATCCGTATCCGTAGCTGCCTCCACCGAGCGACGGAACCAAGCCCGCTTCCTAGAGCGACTCATGGGGATCAAAGAGCGCAAAGCGGAGAACGACGAGGTCACAGTCGTGGCGTACAAGCGGACCAAGTTCCACGGCTGGATCGAGGTAATCCGGAAGCGAATCGAGGACGAGCGTGCTACGCTGCGTGAGGGGCTGGAAAGCGCGACGCCGGAAGAGGCCGGGGTGATGAGGAGGCGGCTGGAGGAGCTGGATGAGCAGGAGCGGAATATACCAACAGATGCGCCGGCGGATGAAGATGAAGATGACGAGCCTTCTGCGCGGCCGGTGAAGCGGAGGAAGAAGCGTAAGGAGATGCTGACGGTGACGGAGGAGAAGGGGACGACAGTGCGGCAGAAGCCGAGGGGTGTGAGGAGACGGCCGAGGAGGGATTGGAAGAGGTATAACTTGGATGGCACGGCAGCGGCGAGGAATGCAGAGGTTAATTGGCAGGGAGTGCATACGCAGGAGGGGGCGGAGGCGGAGGGGTCGCAGGCGTCTGGCGCGTATGACGGTGCGGACCAGGAGGGGGTGGCGGAGTGAAGGCGCGGGGTAGACACGGTAGATGGGGTGTGTTAGTTAGGGAGCTGAGTTAGGGGGCTGAGGCTTCAGGTGTAATAATCAAGTAGCCCAGACAATTATGGACGTGGGTATTTGAGAGCCTATAACGTTGCTATAAACAGTATTATTATCAAGAGCCCCTCGCTAGTTGGGCGGCATCAATATTAACAGGTTATGTCCTACAATCTCGTAGCCTTTTCAACATATGAAATCTATCCAGCTCTCGTCGACCCCGCCTCACAGCCGCTGACTCACCAAATCATGATTAACCACTCTCCCCGAGCCCTCCCCAATCGACGCCCCCGCCTTCACGGCCGCCGCCGTAACCGACTCCTTTCTGGACCTTCCCGTCTTCGCCCCCTTAACCCCTCCAACCACCGGCACCGCCGCTGCAGCCGCTGCCGCCGACGCCCTCGCTCCCTTCTTCATAAATTTGAGCCTAATCTCCTCAGGGGTAAACTTCCTCGTCTTACTCCTCAGCATCTCCACCCTCTCCTCATGCGTCATCCCAATCTGCGCGCCCATCGGCACCAGATGGCGCGCGAGGTTGTCAAAATCCTTGGTAATGCACCGGTAGGTGATCATGATGTAGTCGATGCCAGTAAAGGTCAGCGCGCCCTCGGATTGGTAGGAGGGCTTGGACTTGAGGAAGGCTTTGGGGTGAGCTTTCCAGTGGCGGCGTGGGTTGAGATGGTGAGAGGTGTGGTAGCCGTCATTGAAGCAGTGGCGGTTGCTCTAGAGGGGGTGTTAGTGGCTGTTGTGCAAGATAGGAGGGGCCAAGCTTACGGCGACGTCAATGAGGGTGATGCTGGAGCGGAAGTCGGACATTGGGTCCACGTTGTCGACTAGACAATGCTGTCCGAAATTCCCAACCATCATCCCGAGGCGCATTACAAAGAATGGTATTATAAGTACGAAAACGGTAGGGCGGGTGTTCAGACAGGCGGCCAGGTATATAAAGCCCATCGAGGAGCACTCTGATACCAGTGCCTTTGCGGACAAACCGTACTTCTTGTTGCGGAAGAAGTATATTGGCAGTTCAAGCCAGGTGAATATCAGGAACCGAACAAAGTACCTGATGAATTCCAGGGGTTCGTCGCGCTGAAAGTAGATGGTAGATGAGAGATCTCCAGGGCCGTTCCCCTCAACGTGGTGCATCTTGACATGGTGGTAATAGTATGAATCCCAGGTATGGCCCATCAGGGGTCCCGTGATATATGGAAAGATGTGATCGAAGTAACCGAACTGTTTTCTGAGCAAGCCGTTATTATGTATGTGGTTGTGAAGAAGGAGCGTGAATGGGCCAGCGTTCCAGACAGCATAAATAGTGTGGAGGACGGCATGGAACCACGAGAAGCTGTAGTATAGATATATGGCGCTTGGTAAAAGAGTCGTGAAGTGTACTAATATGTGCGTGACGAATACAGTGTCGGGGTCCTGTCGAACAAGTTTCGAAGCCCATGCGAGATAAGGTTGTAGCACCAAACGATCCAGTGTCGGATTTATGTCTTTATTGTCCCATGTAGTGAAGGCCGAGGATTCTGCGCTCAATTCCTCGAGTATGGGCCTCACCGAGTCGTCATCGTCGTCGGATTTGGGCCGATTGGGTCGCGCTTCTGCAGCTGCTGTGCTCGAGTCTTGGATGTCGTTCTGAATGTCGTACCGGAGGTTCTTTAAGACAATTGTGTCGGCTTCAGTTAGGGTCGTCATATCCCAAAAAGAGGCAGTATGCCAAGAACAGAATGAAAGAAATTCGGCTCAATTATATGTCTTATATGTAAAGAGGCTCATATGTACAGCGGGGAGCCATTTCTATTTGAATTGTGAGGTCGAACCTGATTTTAACCTCCCTTGCGAATATCTCTCCATGCGGTATGCGCTACCAACGATCGGGGGGGCGACAGGCTGATTGCGCACCTACCATATGGCCGCGAATCCAATGTATCCAATGTATCCAATGTACCGTGTCCAACACGGGTACAACGGGCCTAGTTTGAAGTAGGTGACTTTCGGAAATCTCACCCATGATGGCAGACGGACTACGTATACGCGTATAGTTGTGGCGAGTACGAGGGGTTTGCGGCAGAGATGTGTTGAAGATGCCAATTCTCGAGATTGAGGCTTGTGCGGCTATTTAGACCCCTTCAGTACTATCCAGGAAGGTATTCTGCTATAATTGGACCCCCAAGGGCCAGTACGCTTGTCCATGTGCCGCCTTCTGGAATGCGACTGCGAAAACAAATGCTGGGATGTCGCGCCTACTACTTGTACCGTAATGCGCCTTCCGAACTCCAACCCACTCCGAACTGGTGTATCGGTAACATATCCGCCTCTCACCATTCGAAAGAATTATGAATCCGCGGTTGCGCGGGGTTCGACTCCCCGGTTCGGAATATTTCAGAACCATCTACTCTCAAGTAGACCAGTCCATTTTTTTGCCATTTTTTTGGTTGTACGTTATACGTCGGGCATCTTATTTTTTAACAGGCACAATCAGAGGCAACCAAGTAATTCTCCGACCCATTCACGATATTTGAAGTATGCAAACCCGACAATAGCATAATTTTTTATTCTCGCTTGCCGAAGTGTTCTGATAAATTATGTTGACAAGATCTGGCTGCGGCTACAAATTCCAGCTGACATAATCAGCCAATCCGACCCAACCAATCAATCGCGGCAAATACTGATTACACCTCAAAGCGTGAACCTCAAATATCTCGCACGGCATCTCCATCACACCAGCCATTGCGACCCCCGACAGCTCCAATGGCTTCCAAGATCACCCCCTATGTCTTTGGCTCGGCCGCAAGGCGGTTATGCATCGCATCGCGCCCAGCCATTCGCTTGCAACGTCGGGCATTCGTCGCCTCCTCCCGGGTAGCCAGCGATTCCCTCTTTGTGGTATGCCGCCCTTCCGCGTCCCCCTCCCCCAAACATCCGCTGACATCCTCCCCAGCACCGCGATTCCGCCGATAACAATGCGAGCATCCCCTTCAAGTTCAACGAGCAGAACAATGCTGTGATCAAGGAGATCCTGGCCCGCTACCCGCCCCAGTACAAGAAGGCCGCCGTGATGCCCATCCTCGACCTCGGTCAGCGCCAGCACGGATTCACCAGCATCAGCGTCATGAACGAGGTTGCGCGCCTCCTTGAGATGCCGCCTATGCGCGTGTACGAGGTTGCCACCTTCTACACCATGTACAACCGTACTCCCGTCGGGAAATACCACGTGCAAGTTTGCACCACCGTAAGTCCCCCCCGCATCGCGACGACAGCAAACCCGAGCTAACACCCCCCAGACCCCCTGCCAGCTAGGCGGCTGCGGCTCCGACGCCATCGTCAAGGCTATCGAGGGTCACCTCGGCGTCCACAACGGAGAGACGACCAAGGACAACCTGTTCACATACTTGGAGGTTGAGTGCCTGGGCGCCTGCGTCAACGCGCCAATGGTCCAGATCAACGACGATTACTACGAGGATCTGACGCCCGAGTCGATCGTGTCGCTGCTCAAGGCGCTGGAGGCGAGCGCGAAGGATGTGGCGGGGACTCCCTCAAAGGTGCCGGCGCCAGGACCGGCGAGTGGAAGGGAGAGCTGCGAGCCGACAGGGGGGTTGACGAGCTTGAAGGGGGAGCTATGGGGAAAGGAGGTATTTAAGAAGGAATTCCAATAGGGGGTATAGAAGATTTGGGAGGGGAGGGGCGCGAGAGCATATTGGTGGTGTATATATTGTATGAGAGATTACTCGTTTATGATTGTGCCTTTTGCTGGTTGACTTTGAGAATGGGCGAGCAACAGTGAATACGAGGGCAAAATGAGTGCTTTCTGACTATAGCGGTGACGGGATATGGGGGTATTGGTGCTCTCAAATGGGGAATAAACGACATTAACACGATGATTTACACGATAAGAGGCCAGCCCGTTTGGTCAGCACTTTTACGGTTGAGCT
The DNA here is from genome assembly GCA_000750745.1 of Pseudogymnoascus sp. VKM F-4281 (FW-2241). Taxonomy (NCBI): domain Eukaryota; kingdom Fungi; phylum Ascomycota; class Leotiomycetes; order Thelebolales; family Thelebolaceae; genus Pseudogymnoascus; species Pseudogymnoascus sp. VKM F-4281 (FW-2241). The sequence continues at coordinate 11,368 of JPJV01001516.1, forward strand.
TCACAGAATCTCCGATTCGCCCAGCTATGCCAACACGTAGCTCATTCAGCCAAAGCGGAAGGCAGATTGATTCAGGGTGATGCGTAGCGCCAACATAATTTACCAAACTGCTTTGGAAGTATAATATTATATAAGCATGCCCGGCGGATTAAGGTCGCTTCCAGGAACGACACAACCAACCCAATCAATCAATCAAGCTTCCTGGCCGAGCAACAGTTCATCGTCCCGCCAGTGAGCAATGCAGTGCAGGTACTGCATTGTTGACTGCGCAAAAGGCCAAAATTCCGCAGCAACACAACAAGCCGTCAATTCTTGACCATATAGTAACCCCGAGCGTTCCCTGGGCTTGCGCTACTCTGATTAAAGTAAGGCCGCGATAGGCGGTGGAAGGAAGGGGTACACGCCGAGGAAGGTCCCTTGACGGTCGAGTCTGGAGCGCCCCCCTCTCCACAATCGCAAAGCCGTCGCCTGGACACCACAACCCCGCCAGACGGGATGAGTCGAATATTGTCGAGTCGGCAAGCCGACGAGCTGTGCGTACATACCTGTGGTCAGAGATGGAGATAACGTGGCGGGGGCGGGCAGGGCTAATGCTGTGGGATTTATAGTCACAAGTCGATTGTCGCATACTTGTCGGCGAACAACTTGCCAAATGCGGTTGCTGCGCTGAGGACGGAGCTGGGACTGGAGGAGGAAATGTTTGATGCGGCCACAGCCAAAAAGTACGAGACGTTGTTGGAGAAGAAATGGACCAGCGTCATCCGCCTGCAGAAGAAGGCAAGTTCTCTGTCTGCCCACCTCCTGTCTGTTTCGTGCCTTCGCAATCTAACCGGTGTTGCTGCGTATAGATAATGGATCTCGAATCACGAGTCGCAACAATGCAATCCGAGCTCGACAGCGCAACACCTTCGTCTTTGTCAAAGCGAAGCCAGGATCCAACCGCTTGGCTACCCAGCAAGCCTGCACGATATACTCTGGAATCACACCAGTTTGAAATCTCGTGCATTGCCTTTCACCCTCTATACTCCACGATTGCGTCTGGTGATCAAGGCTCTACCATCAAGATATGGGACTGGGAGCTCGGCGAATTGGAGAGGACGATAAAGGGCCATACCAAGGCAATCACCGGTATCGATTTTGGCGGGCCCAAGGGCCATACGCTGCTAGCTTCTTGCAGCTCAGATCTTACAATCAAGCTGTGGGATCCAGCGGATGCATACAAGAATATTCGTACACTGTCTGGCCATGACCATACCGTCAGTGCTGTCCGCTTCATGCCGTCCGGCAACCTTCTTGTTAGCGCTAGTAGGGACACGACCTTGAGAATGTGGGATGTCACCACTGGATACTGCGTGAAGACGATACGCGGGCACTTGGAATGGGTTCGCGATGTCTGCCCCTCGCCAGACGGTTCCTCCATTCTGTCAACCGGCGATGACCGGACCCTCCGTTTATGGAATGTTTCTGGATCAGTAGCAGAGAATAAATTGACATTGTTTGGTCATGAGAACTTTATCGAGTGCTGCGTATTTGCGCCGCCTTCCTCATATCAGCACCTAGCAACTCTGGCTGGGTTGCAAAAACCGCCGCCTCTAACTAGCACATCAGAGTTTATGGCTACGGGGTCGCGGGATAAGACCATCAAGCTATGGGATACAAGGGGTAGGTGTTTCAAGACACTGATCGGCCACGATAACTGGGTGCGGGCACTTGTTTTCCACCCCGGTGGCAAGTACCTCGTTTCTGTTGCAGATGACAAGTCATTACGGTGCTGGGACCTCAGCCAAGATGGCAAGTGCGTCAAGGAGCTATCAAGTCTGCATGATCACTTCATCTCTTGCCTAGCATGGGCGCCGTCAATTGTGAAGGACGGGGATAAACCTCCAGCCAACGGTGAGGCTGGGGGGAGCGCGCCAGACGTGCAGATTCGCTGTGTCGTTGCCACTGGAAGCGTGGATATGGCACTGAAAATATTTGCCAGATAGCGAAGCAGGATTGTCTGTGCAGGGCCATATATAAGTGGCATGGCTACGAGTGGCGGTTTTTGGCAGGCCAACGGAAGCGTAACACTCGGATACGATTTATAGGAGAATAGGCTGCATCGTCGCACCATCGGAGTCTGGAGCGACAAGACGAGAATTTCCCGAGACAGTGTTTATCAACAGCCCTCCTTCGAAACGACAATGGATGCAGTTAAGCCTCGATGATGGATGGGTGGGCTCTGGTTGGGTGCCTCTTGATGATAGACGATGAACTGCATACCAAGCTGCTCGAGTGATAGATGATATGCGTTAGAAGACATAATGCGCCCAATATAACTTTTATATTTCATGAATGATATTTCGTTCACACGACAACGATCCATTGTTATTATGAATAGCCCTAAATAGACTATATACGACCTGCGCCAGGTGAAGAAAGCATCCGCCACTATACCATGATATCCAGCCCCTCCCAGCCTCCACCTCTCTATTAGATCAATATTCCCATCAGCGTCCCGAGTCCAATACCCCGACGCCCCCCCTCCCATCAGCCCATCACTACATTATGCACCCTGTCCCCCCTCCCCAATCCTCCAACTCCCATCTATTTCTCGGGCCTGTTCGCACGACGGCGGAGCATCCACTTATGAATGCACAGCCAGGCAATGCCAATCGCGACAACGCCAACAATACAGAACACGACCACGACGCCAGGCTCCTGCTTGGCCCAATTCTCTCGCTTGGAGAGCTGCATAGCGACGTCGCGCGCGTCGCGGGTGTGGATGGTGGGCATCTTTGCGAAAAATTGACGAAGTGCGATGCGGAGGTTATGTTTTCTGCAGTGGCATGTTAGTTGTGAGCGAGGTAAGATGCGGTTCGAGTCGTATGCAATGGCGAGGACGAGGAACAGGCGACGCGACGGGACGGGATGACGGCGTGGTAAACAAGGGCTTGTTGATGCAGAGCGCCGACTCCGCGCACGCAGGCTCTCGGGGGAGGTTGTGAAGCAGATGCGTCGCGGGTTGCGGGGGAGACAGGCAGTCGTGGGGATAGCTCGATAGTCGTGATGATGCTTTTGGCGGAGACAAGCTTGGGCTCGTAGGGCTTGGCGACACAATCGACTGATGTCCGCGGATACACCGACAAGAGAGACTGGGGATACTCACAGGATGAGATATGAACAGCGGTATTGTCAACAGAAATGGTATCAACTATTGCGAGTTGCAGGAGTTGTTGATATGAGGTTGTATGGTGATGGGGAGATGCGGGCTGTCTGGGTGGTGAATTGACGACTCGAGGTGCTGCTTTCCTTGGAATGGGGAGAGGAGAAGGCAGAGTCTAGCTACAAACTGCATAATCACGGGCGCTCGGGCGTTGATGATGGGGTGGGCTGTACAAGGGTAAGTCGATAAATGTGGGGCTTGGGGCAACTCCCGCGGGCGGGCAGTGGGCGGACACTGACAGCTGTCTGGCTGGCGTGAAGCGTCATTGGTGCAGTGGGTAGGATGTGGACCCGTTATGAAGCACTTTCCATTATATTACTGGATGTTTACTTGCACTACGGTCGGTAGTGTCCCTAAAGGATCAATAATGACGATATGCTTTTGCCGTCAACGTGAAGGATAACGGATCATTGGTTTTCCCGGTCTGTGGTCTGGCTTCGGCTTTCGCACGTGATGAAGAGCTCACCGGATTGTATTGAGATAAGCTGGACGGACTCAAGATGTAGAGGTAATTAGAGTGTGATTTATCGGGCTGTGTCGTTTCCCACGATTGGTTTTCGGAACGACATCCATATAGCAGTCATTCTCAAGTCAAGCATGCGAAAATGATGCTCTACACCGTAAATGAATATATAGACGTTGTATGGGTCATGCCACGGGCTAGCCAAAATCCTCTAGAATAATTGTGATGATGGTTCGAATTATTTCTTTATTTTTTATTTTTATTTTTTTGTTGTGGCGACCGCTCGCTCCAATGACCAATCATTGCGCACCGCTGGCACCGCTCGCTAACACCGCTGGCCAATTATCCATCACCGCTCGTACCGCTGGCTCCGCGCGCTTACACCGCTGGCACCGCTGGCCAATTATCCATCACCGCTCGCACCGCTGCCTCCGCGCGCTTACACCGCTGGCACCGCTGGCCAATTATCCATCACCGCTCGTACCGCTGGCTCCGCGCGCTTACACCGCTGGCACCGCTGGCCAATTATCCATCACCGCTCGTACCGCTGGCTCCGCGCGCTTACACCGCTGGCACCGCTGGCCAATTATCCATCACCGCTCGTACCGCTGGCTCCGCGCGCTTACACCGCTGGCACCGCTGGCCAATTATCCATCACCGCTCGTACCGCTGGCTCCGCGCGCTTACACCGCTGGCACCGCTGGCCAATTATCCATCACCGCTCGTACCGCTGGCTCCGCGCGCTTACACCGCTGGCACCGCTGGCCAATTATCCATCACCGCTCGTACCGCTGGCTCCGCGCGCTTACACCGCTGGCACCGCTGGCCAATTATCCATCACCGCTCGTACCGCTGGCTCCGCGCGCTTACACCGCTGGCACCGCTGGCCAATTATCCATCACCGCTCGCACCGCTGCCTCCGCGCGCTTACACCGCTGGCTAATCGTTGGGCACCGCTGCCACCGCTGCCAGCGCCGGTGCGAGCGGTAGGCAGCGCCAGTGCTCAGCGGCGCTCAGCGGTGGTGAGCGGTAGGGCCAGCGGTGCGAGCGGTAGAGTCAGCGGTGCCAGCGATAGACTCAGCGGTGCCAGCGCCGGTGCGAGCGGTGGCCAGCGCCAGTGACCAGCGGTGCTCATCGGGCGAGCGCCACCGCAGGCTAATCGCTGCCGTTCACGCGATGACCCGCTCAGCCGGTACATCCACCAAAACAGGTATATATATAAACTTCCCGCACTCGGAAGGTGGGCTAACAAAAGTATCAGGCACTAAGGAAGCTTCCTTCCGACGGAGTGCAGGCTGCGTCGTTAATACCACGTAGTATAGTATCGGAGCAGCTCAGACCGAGATCTATGCCGATCTAATTTGTGGGGTAAAGCGCGGGGGAAGAGGACCCACAGCGATAGTGGGCGGGCAGTTGCTGCCGTGTGGTCGGTATATGAAATAGCATGGTTTCCCCTCAATATGAAACTCTATTCGGACATCCCGTTCACCCGACAGGCTTCGTTACATGGACTAGTATATTGCACGGGGAAATTTACTGGGGACTTCCATCGCTACAATGCCATGTCAATACGAATATCTGATTTCCAATCTATGCAGAAAAATGATATAAAGGTAGGTTGGGAATGCGATTTCTTAATTTTTGAGTGGTAAGATATCCTGCTTCTCTCATATATCATTTTCTACTCTCAAAATGAAGGCTTCTTTCGCACTCTCCTCCCTGGCGGTTCTCGCCAGCTCTCTCGTGTCCGCAGCACCACTAAACCCCGCCCGCGCCGCCAAACCAGCAGCATTTTTCCTAGCCGGCGACTCCACCACGGCCGTTGCAGGAGGTATATACAAACAAACCCCTCCTTGACACCTTCCCACTAACGAATCATAGGCTGGGGTGATGGCTTCCTGACGACACTGCAGAACGGCGCCATCGGCACCAATTTCGGCGACAGCGGCGCCACGACCGCATCCTTTGTCGCAGAAGGGTTCTGGGCAAAGGTCATTGCTGCAGTGAATGACAAGAAGGGATCGCACACGCCCTATGTCACAATCCAGGTACGCAGTCCACGCCCCCCCACGCCCTCAGAGAAAGAGAACTAACAGTCGCGCAGTTCGGCCACAACGACCAGAAGAGCACTTCCGGCATCTCCATAGCCCAGTTCACCAAAAACCTCGAGAACCTGGCCAAGGAAGTCCAGACAGCAGGCGGAATCCCCGTACGTCCCCCATCACCCCTCGTCCCAACCCACATAACCTAACATTCCAACCAGATCATCACCACCTCCCTAACCCGCCGCACCTTCGACTCCAACGGCGTCATCCAGAACCTAGCCGAGCACTCCGCCGCCGCCATCACCGCCGCCAACAACATCGGCGCCGCGTACATCGACCTGAACAAAGCGAGCACGTCGTACGTGAATGCGATTGGCAAGTCGGACGCTGCACAGTACAACCTCGCTGCAAAGGATTACACGCACATTAATGTGGCGGGCGGGGTGGTGTTTGGGAATATGGTGAGTGTGCTGCTTAATGGGTTGGAGAAGGAGGATATTACGGCGGGGACGGTGCCGGATGCTAAAATCGCGGAGGCGATTGAGGGGGGGGAGTTTATCTTGCCATA
>JPJV01001517.1:0-17453 GCA_000750745.1 Pseudogymnoascus sp. VKM F-4281 (FW-2241)
CTTGCCCTCCCGCTTCCAGTACTCCTGCTTCTCCCTCTTCTCCCGCTCCCCCCTCATCTCTTCGTTCTCCGCAACCTTCTTCCGGTACTCCACGCGCTTCTTCTCGCTCGCCACCCGCCTCTTCGCCACCTTCTCCTTCCGCAGCGTCATGAGCTGCTGCATCAGATTCCTGGCCTTCTTCTCCTCCCCGCCCACAACCACAGCCCGCTTCTGCATATACGTCTCCGCCTTGTCCTTCTTCATCCGCGTGATCTGACTCTTGAACGGAAGCTCTGCCGCCAGCTGTCGCGGCACACGCAGCGGGTTGAACACACGCGCCACGCGCTCCACGGGCTTGTACTGGCTGTTCTTCTCCTGCGGCGTCGGTATCATCTCGTCGCGTCGCACCTGGCCAGTCAATCGCATCGGCGACCACCCGAGCAGGTTCGTTACGGGGTTGTAGAAGCGGTGCGGCCGCACGGGGAACCAGGCGCGCAGAAACACAATATCTGACATGAGAATCTTGTCCTCGAACGTCGCGCGGAAATGTCCCTCGGGCTTGGCGAGCGCGCGCTTGATCTGTCCACGCACTCCGGACACCGTCTTGATCGACGCGCCCTCGAACTTGGCAATCTCAAGCGACGTGCTGAACATGTCCTTGATGAACGAGGTGTTCTTGAAGATCTTGTACGGCACACCCGTCAGCTTGAGCTTCTTGACAATCTCCGTCGACTCGTCCACATTCAGCACCGTGCCCGTCGCCGCAATGCGGAACCCGGGGGTCTTGGCACTGAACGACTGGAAGCACGAGAAGCCCGTGTTGGGCGCAATAAGCGGCCCGTAGAACGTCCCGAAGCAATGCATGTGCTCCGGCGTGTACTTGAGCATGCGGTTGCGGATCCGCGAGTCCGAGATCGAGTACACGGGCAGCGTCTGGAAGCGCCGCCACCCGAGCGAGAAGATGAGCGGGTCGTTGGTCTTGAGGATCTTCTTGTGCCATCTGTGTCGCTTGATGCGCACCTGCACGAACCCGAAGCGGTCCTCGGTCGCGTTGATGCCGCCTGCGATGAGGGGCATGCGCGGCTCGAAGCGAGTTACGAACTCGGAGGGCACGTTCTCGATGACCATCTTGGCGTACTGCCCGGCCCGGAATCCTTCAACGTTGACACGCGAGCGGTCGTCGAGGCTCTCGAACTCGGATTTGTTGATATTGAGTTGTTTCTGGATGACTGCTTTCTGCGCGTCGTACCAGTCGTCCTCGCCGAACTCTTCTTCCTCGCCGCCTTCTCTGCGTGCGATGGCTTTGTCATTATTGAAACCCTCTCGATCCTCTTCTTCGAACCGGAGTTTTAACTCTTCTTTCCTGCGCGCATTCTTTTCGCGCTCGGCTTCGATGTCGTTCGGCTCATCACCTTCCTTGTCTCCTTCTTCCTCGTCGTCCGCCTCGAGATCTTCAAACTCTCCATCACCTTCGTCATCGGAATCCTCCTCATCTCCATCTTCGTCACTGCCGTCGTCAGAGCCACCCTTCTTATCCTTAAGCAAATCTGCAGTGGCAAATCTTCTCCTCAGCGCGTCGATGTTGTCCGCAACAGACCATTTCTCTTCCAGCTGCTCGTAATCGAACAAAGGAACCATGCGATCTTCTGCAAGTCCACCATCCTTTCCAGGAGAAGTCTTCTTGATGAAATCATCGTCGTCAGAATCATCTTCGATATTCTCCTCTTCAATCTCGCCTCTCCAACGGTTCAGCACCTCGGTTGGGGTGAGTGATTCGTCGTACATTAAACGCGCCAAATCAGCAGTCCTGTATGATCGCTTCTGGCCATGCATCTTCTTTGCATTTGCAATCATATTCTTCTTCCACTGTGCGCCCTCTTCCTCGGAATCATACTCATCATCCTCGTCGCTTTCGCCTCCGGTAAGGAGAGACCCCATATCAGAATCGCTGTCGGCAAAGGCAATGTCTCCACCAGACTTATCCTCCTTCTCCTTCCTGAACGCCTTGCCGAGTTTCTCCTCGCTGATCTCGGCTTCATCCTCGGGGTCAAGCTCTTCGTCCCCGCTGTCAAAGTCTTCCTCAGCGCCGTCTTCCTCATCTGAATCGCCATCTTTGTCAACGAAACGAGCCTTTCTCGGCTGTTTCCGCCCGGTGTCCTCTTCCTCTACGTTCTGGATGGTCTCTCCGTTGCTGAAAAGACGAACACCATCGTCCGTCTGGCCGAGTAGCTTTCGCTCTCCCTGCAGACCGACGATTAGCCCCTCTCCCTGGCCACGCTCTCCATCCTCGTCGTCCTTGTCGAAATTGAATCCCTTTTCGCGCGTAATCCAGATAGTGTCCCCCTCAATCTTTAAGCCACTCTTGTCAGACATCGGCGCATGTAGTCTCTTCTCTTTCTCGTCCAAACGTCTCCTTCCCGTCTTCCCAGTAGCTTTTGCCAATGCCTGGTCCATAAATGGAGTCGGGCATGGATCTGGAAGCGCTTCCATAGACGAAATTGAGTAGTCACCTAGTCCCGGGATGTGTACTCGTTGTCCTTGGGCTGCAAAATTCGTGCCTCGAAGGTAACCGGATAGGACGACAGTCCTGTCGCACTTCTCGTCCTCCTCAATCTTCGTTGGGTGGGTAATATCGCGGAAGCTGTCGATGACGGTGTATGGATGTGCGTTTCTCCAGATCAAAGGTCGGGGGTTCTTCATGACTGAAAGGAACCTAGAAAGGTTGTGGATCTCGCGGTCGGGATAGCGTCCGTTGATGACACCAGAAAGGTAGAAGAGATGTGCTCCCTGATACAGCTCGCTCCAGAATCGGTTCTTGAGGCGTTTCTTCGCATCCTTCAATGTTTGCGGCTTCTTGAACATGTCCAAGTGCGTGAGAATACCAAAGACGTTTCCGGGCATACCGCTGGAGGATAGAATGTTCAAAAACTCCATGGTCTCCATCTCGAATCCGAAATTTCCGTCGATCATGAGCAGTACAATGTCCGCCACCTTCGACATGTCCACCATGGCTTCCAGCTCGTTGGGACATTCTACGAATGTGAGGCGCTGGCGTTTCGATGTGATGACGGTAATTGGTCCTTGTGGTTCTGATAGCGTTTCTTTCGCATATCTCTTTACCAGAGACTTAAGAAGGGTCGTTTTTCCTACACCGGGTGGTCCAACAATGGCGACAAGGCGTGGCGGCGGCTCATCTGGGATGCGGTCCACTAATGGTACATGGAGTCTTCTTTCTTTCACCTGGCGCACAATTAGTATCTAGATAGAATAATGCTTCAATACGTTGCTGGCTATATACTTACATCTGAAGAGCGCGCAGACGTCTTCGCAAGACGGCCCGGGTTCGCAAAAGCAAAAGCCTTTGGATTGCGATCTGATAATGCGTTAATACATAATCATTGTTATAAAAGAATAATAACTCACCTCCAGTATGCTTTTTCTTCTCCTTTTGCGGCCTATGAGGCCTATTCGTTTGGTCCTCCATGGTTGCGCAACAAACTCAGAAACACCCTGCGAGGCTCATCTCCATTTTCCAAATATTCTTCCGCCGCCTCGAATCTTTTTGCGCTAATAAATCTTATCGATAAGAGCTTTTTGGAGGGTCCTTGGTCACGTGTTGCATAATAAAAATCGCTGCGATTTTGCTCCTCGGCAATGTTAACGCCGTGGGCCGGGATGCCATCAAGTTCACACCGATTCACGCCGCTCTGGATCTAATCTGTATTTACGCTCATTTTCTTTGCAATTTCTAGCGCTCCATATCCTATACTATGCGGTTATAGATTATAGACTTGTTTGCCCGCCTCATTTTGTTATTATTAGCCGCCCGGAGACCCTGGAATCGGCATGACAAGAGTCCGCTCTTGTGGTAGCCTCGCGGCTGCGCAACTATCCCTTGCGCATCGCCGGGCCGTACACATACCAAGAACCCCAGTTGCTCGCCGACTAGGGGCTGCTTCCGCATGCTTGCAATGCGGACAACAGGCTCGCAGGTTTAATCATGTTGTCTCTCCCAAAATTGTCGCATCGCGGGCGAGGGGCGTCCGCCAAATTCGGTCGGCAGTCTTCATCGCAGGACAGAGGAGAAGCTTATCCTCTAACTCTGGTAGGCTTTTATCCCGTTACAAACCAAGACATTATACTGATTCCCTGCAGACTCGAACCGAGAAGATCACGGGCCCATGGCAGAATACGACGAACGAGTACAGTCTGGACGGTTAAGAGACGACGATCACCAAAGGGGCATTATCCAAAGTTTGCAGCATCTCCATGACGAGCTAAGGAGTTACAAAGCGCCGCCGGTTGTCCACCCAACAATTGAGTCTCTGCAACCACCGCCGCCGAAAGGACTGCTGAGTCGCATGTTTGGCAAGAAAGAGGAGGAGAAGCCGAAGCAAGAGATTACTCCAGACCTCCCACGCGGACTATACCTGTACGGCGACGTCGGCAGTGGGAAGACCATGCTTATGGATCTATTTTATGATACTCTTCCCATGGGCGTGGCCTCGAAGACGCGGATTCACTTTCACAACTTCATGCAGGATGTGCATAAGAGGCTCCATGTCATGAAGATGACCCATGGGAATGACATTGATGGGATTCCATTTATCGCTGCGGACATTGCCGAGAAAGGCAACGTTCTATGCTTTGATGAATTTCAATGCACTGATGTGGCTGATGCTATGATTCTGAGGAGGTGAGCATATAACTTCTGCTGTAACGAACTGGGCTAACGGAACAGGCTGCTTGAATCTCTAATGTCGCATGGCGTCGTGCTGGTCACTACTTCTAACCGGCACCCGGATGAGCTCTACAAGAACGGAATTCAGCGCGAGTCGTTTATTCCATGTATCCATCTTCTAAAGAACCGCCTCCATGTCATTAACCTCGACTCGCCCACCGATTACCGCAAAATTCCTCGTCCCCCATCCGGGGTGTACCACTCCCCGCTCGATGCGCACGCGCAATCACACGCCGACAAATGGTTCAGGTTCCTTGGAAGCCCCACGGATGAGCCACACTCGGAGGTACAGCACGTCTGGGGCCGCGACATTCAGGTCCCAAATGTCTGCGGACGCGCATGCATGTTCACCTTTGACGAGCTCATTGGCCGTCCAAAAAGTGCCGCCGATTATATTGAGTTGGCGCAACACTACGACGCTTTCATCATCACTGGGGTCCCGGGCATGAATCACAAGTCTCGCGACTTGGCCCGGCGGTTTATCACATTTATCGATGCTCTTTATGAATCTCGCGCCAAGCTTGTGCTCACCACGGCCGTACCGTTAACGCAACTTTTCATGTCCAAGGATGAAGTTAAGGATACTTTGAAGAAGGGTGATGGCACAGCGGCTCCAGACGGAGAGGCTGCAGTTGATGACGTTTATCGCAACCTGATGGACGACTTAGGAATGAGCATGGATATGCTGAAGAACTCGAACATATTCTCAGGTGACGAAGAAAGATTCGCCTTCGCGAGAGCTCTGAGTAGATTGAGTGAGATGGGAAGCCAGGACTGGGTGGAGAGAGGTATGGGTTTGGAGGAGAAAGGTGGTAAGGATGAGAAGGACAGTTGGCAGAGAGTTAGAAGTAAATGGAGGGAGGATAGCATGTGAATACGTAGCCGCAGACATAGAGTTCGCGCTGTATATAGATAGAATCTTGCATAGATGAGCAATCAAGTATATACCCAGGTACTATTTATTTGGCAGCCTTCCTTGTATTTAAATTTCACTTTTGTTGTGGTTGTCTGCTCCCTCTGGTTGACCCATTCTCATTGGCAGGTTCTTCATTTAAAGGGGTTAAACATCGGTCGCGACGCGTACAAACGCGGCATCCACCCTTGCATGTGCATAAATCCGGGGTCAACAATGTCGAAACCATCGTCATAGCTTAATACAACAACAAAGACCTCGGAATTCTGTGTACTGCCAGCTTCATTCCAGAAGTATCGTGAGGGCGCACTGCATGCTCTCGGAGCCATGAATCGCTCCCAGCAAGCCAGCTCAGGCAGAGCGCCTGAGCCTCCTTTGCCACCTGCCTCAAACAGTAACAACGGGGATGCGCTTGTTCAGTCAATGAGACAATTTTCATTCAACACAGCTTCTGCAACAGCACTTCCGCCTTCACCACGCGTCTCGTCGCCTCGTAGGAATTCTAGTGTCCCAAAGGCACCGTCGACAAATGAAAGACGCAATCAGAGCCCATTGCGGAGGAGCCCAAGTGCGATGAGCCTTGACACACGCGCCGCATCACCAACATTACTGCGCAAAGCTTCAATGAATTCCCTGAAGAACGCAGGGACGGTTACGCCGACGCGACCATCGCCGTCGTCTTCCAGGAGATCGTCATCGGCGCATAGGGCAAATGGGCAGAATTTGTTTGGGAAGTCGCCTCATACGAACTTGGACGATACCCCAGAGGAACCACCCGTCACTGCGGAATCAATAGCCACTACATACTTTGCGAAAGAGCTGGCTTTTCATACTTTGAGCGACGAACAGCGACCGGTTGATACTATTGCTATTTTACACGATGCTTGTTACGGGCATAGATACTCGCGCCCACGTACGACCCGGGCGGGGCTCAGTACGATTGTCGAACGACCGGAGCGTATACACGCCAGTATACTGGGCGTATGTGCAGCATACGTAAGGCTGGGAGAAAGACATGCAGAAGGCCGGTATGCACCACATCCGAAACGCCACCCATCGAACAGCCCCAGTATACCCTTCCGCATACAGAAGACCAGTCGCAAGCTCGATCTCTCATCTCCTGCGGTCACAAACGTCCACGGCACGAAATGGATGGAGGAGTTGAAGATCATGTGCAATGCGGCGGAGTCAAAATTGGCTATGAATGGGAAGGAATTGGCAAGACCGCCGATGAATAGGGGCTCGGATGGGGAACCTCAGCAGCTCCACGAAGGCGACCTATACCTTTGCGCCGAGTCTTTAAACGCAATGGAAGGCGCCCTGGGAGCTGTCTGCGAAGGTGTGGACACAGTCTTTAATGGTTCACAAAATGGCGATGGACCCAAGCAAGCGTTTGTTGTGATTCGACCTCCTGGCCATCATTGCGCAGCCAGTTACCCATCGGGGTTCTGCTGGTTAAATAATGTACATGTTGGAATTGCTCATGCAGCGCTATACCATGGACTCACACATGCCGCCATCATCGACTTTGATCTGCACCATGGTGACGGGTCGCAATCTATCGCATGGGCGCACAACTCCCGAGCAACAACCCTACCCAAGAATGCAGCTGCGTGGAAGAAGACCTCCATTGGTTACTTCAGTCTCCACGATATCAACTCCTATCCTTGTGAGATGGGCGATGAGGAGAAAGTCAAAAATGCCAGTCTCTGCATTGATAATGCGCATGGCCAGAACATCTGGAATGTTCACCTCCAACCCTGGAAGACCGAGGCTGAATTCTGGCAACTTTACGAGACGAAGTATACGGTTCTGTTGGAGAAGACAAGGCTGTACCTGCGTGGACAGACAGATCGTATCCGTGAGTCTCCGTCAGCACTGAAGCCCAAGGCTGCCATATTCCTTTCTGCTGGCTTCGATGCAAGTGAGTGGGAAAGCTCTGGCATGCAACGCCATAAAGTCAACGTGCCAACGGAGTTCTATGCTCGTCTTACGCGCGATGTAAAGAGGATCGCAGGAGAGGAGGGCTGCTCCGTCGACGGTCGCATTATAAGTGTACTGGAGGGTGGATACAGTAATCGTGCATTGGCAAGTGGCGTTCTCAGCCATATCAGTGGTCTTGCCGGGTCTGACCCCGATGTTGTTGAGAGACAGATCGACCCTTCTGGCCTAGGGTTTGAAATTGCCCAGCGCGTCGGAGCACTGAGCCTGAAGACCGAGAACCTGGATAACCATGTTACACCAGCGTATGACCCGTCATGGTGGGGATTACCTCAACTAGAGCTGCTGGATTCGATTGTACACCCTCCCCCACCCCCAGAGCCAAAGAAAGTCAAGAGCAGCTCTCCGCCAACATACTTCTCGCCAACCCAGTCGTCTAATGCAAAGATTGCAGAATCGCCAAAGTTAAGGCGCTCGTCCTCGAATTATTTCAACGGGGGCTCACCTAGGCCTCCTACCCGGCCTCCTTCTCCACCTCCTCCTGAGGTTGGGTGGGCTATAGCAGCACATGAATTAAGCAAGCTTCTTATACCAACAGACAGACAGACGATGAGCTGCAAGCCAGAAGAACTATCAGCTGAGGCAACTCGTGTCAGGCGCGACCGCCAGTCTCTACTCACCCCGCCAGCATCCACTGGCACCACGCCAGACGTGACGCCAAGCACTAGAATGAGCCTCAGAGAACGAAAGGCGCCGAAACCAGCCGATAAGGCAGCTGAAGAGAAGAAGGCAGAGGCTGTAGCACGAACCACCCGCAGAAGAACTGTTGCAGGTGCGGCGGTATTAGCTACCGACAAGGCAGTTGCACGCAGCGCTCCGAAGCCTGAACCTAGCTATAAGCAGGCTACTAAGCTGTCGAGCAGAAGGCTCAGTCTCGTATCCAACGGATCCAATGCAACGGAACCAGCAATGGGGGCGATTGCCTTGAATGGTGCTCGGGTCGCATCCCAAGCCCCTATTCCAAACCGCCCAGGCAGCTCACAAAGCTGCATTCTACCCAATACGAATGCAAGCTCGAGAGGCCCCTCTATCCCCCCTGTCAAGAAAACCAGAGCCCCGACTAGCTCCCGTGATGCGCCGAAGACAGCCCGTGCCGCTTCAAGAGCATCTGTTCCTAGCAAGCCTAGAGTATCTTCTGCCAATAATGCCGAAGCCCGTCAGCGACAAACTTCTGCGCAACAGCCGGCAACTGGCCCTACTGCTTCATCTGATGCAGACATCGATAGCTTGACAGCCGGCATGAAGAAGGTCAAAATCAATCTCACGACTAAGGCACAACGTGAGGCCAGGGCAGCAGCATCGGCCGCAGTAGCTAGTATGCCAGCGCCAAACACATCAGCGCCACCACCATCAGATACGGCTGTAACAGCTTCTCAGGCAGCTCATGGGATTCCCGACCAGTCGGAATTTGTCCGGCCCGGAACACCGCCTAGACAGCCACTTTCTCGGACGGGTTCCTACATGAGTGAACTCCCACCGCCAACCCCTGAACCTCTCACCCCCCACCCTTCTATCGCCGACCGCCTCCAGCAACTACAGACAGCCACAGCAGCTCCTCTTCCCACGAGCTCGCCGCCCAGATCTCTCACCCGACGATCCTCATCTGTATCTACTACTCGTACCTTCACATCCACCACACCACCCCAACCACAAGCCGCAGCTCCATCAAGCAATATCTTCATCCCCTACCAGCCCGAAGGCCCGACTCCCAAAGCTGGTCCCCGGGACGAGAAGCTGAAGTGGTTAGAGCCCAACACTGCGACGCCCGCAATCAGTCCAGCGAAGAGGGGGGATCTTCCTGTCTTTTCGAGCACGGGGGTTATTCCGTTTGCAGGGAAGAGACAGACCAGTAGCAGCGAGTCGAAGAGGGAGGATGATATCTGGGAGGTCCCTGAGACGCCCGGGAAAATGTAAGAGGTGGAATTGTGTCATTATTGTACTGCACACCGATTTGTTTATGGGGAATGTTTTGTGCCCCTATTGTTAATTGTGAAATGCCGTTCTGTGAACGGTATAGATGGGTTTTGTGTTTCGGTTTCCGGGTGGTTATCACTTTGTAATTGTCATGATACCCCTTTTTACTTCTTTTCTTGCCTGGAAGGATTTATTTACGTTAAGTAGTCCTAGTTACTCTCGTCGAATATTATTAGAAGTGGTAATTGTTGAATATTGAGTTGGGCTCGAAATATGCGATAGATTGATGAGGACGTCGATCTTCAGGAACGAGACAAAGAGGACCCATAAAGTATCATGGAGGGCGTAAAACAAGCTCCCTCATTGGTCAGAGTATAAAGCGGTGAGCTTGACCCCGCCGATTCTGCCGCTATTTTCTAGTCCACGACTTCGGACCGAGAGTATAAGAACAATACAACCCCGCCAGAAAACACCTTTTTCTTATATTCTACTACGAACCCTTTCCGTCGCATTTCCCCTCGACATTATCTCAAATCTCGTCCCAAAATGACTCTGCCACAAGGAGCTATCATCCGTCATGCCGTCCGCGAAGGTGCCCCTCCTTCCCCACTCCCCATGAGCATCTACTCACACCTTCAGACGTCTCTACCATCCTCCGCCTAATCAACGAGCTCGCCGACTACGAAAAAGCCCTCTCCTCCGTCCAAGCCACGGAAGCCACCCTTTTGGAAACCCTCACCTTCGCCCCCTCCATAATCAACTCTCCACACCCAGACATCCTCCCTACCACGCCCGGCCGACCAGCCACCACCCTCCTCGCCTTCACCCCTGAAGGCGAGGTCGCCGGCATGGCGCTGTATTTCTACAACTACTCCACGTGGCGCGCTCGTCCAGGCGTGTACCTCGAGGACTTGTATGTGACGCCTGTCGCGCGGGGAAAGGGCTACGGGAAGGCGCTGTTGGGGAAGGTGGCAGGGGAGGCGAGACGG
Source organism: Pseudogymnoascus sp. VKM F-4281 (FW-2241) (assembly GCA_000750745.1). Classification (NCBI taxonomy): domain Eukaryota; kingdom Fungi; phylum Ascomycota; class Leotiomycetes; order Thelebolales; family Thelebolaceae; genus Pseudogymnoascus; species Pseudogymnoascus sp. VKM F-4281 (FW-2241). Next base: position 10,538 of record JPJV01001517.1, read on the forward strand.
GTGGGAGCGGGAAGGCTGGAGTGGTGTGTGTTGAAGTGGAATACGCCCAGTATTGAGTTTTATGAGAGCGATGCGGTGGGCGCGGCGAGGATGGATGACTGGGTTACGATGAGGGTTGAGGGGGAGGGGTTGGAGAAGTTGGGGAGAGACGAGTAGGTGGTGCATTGTGAACTTGGTGGTATTGGTATTGTACATATTATACAGTCTATATATGGGTCCTGTGTCGTGCAAAGTCCGATTGACTGGCGGTATTGTCGCCGTCACATCTCGCCGTTTCCTGGGGTTGGTTCCCTGACATCTATATCCTCCTGAGGTATCACCTTCCGAGTTAGAGACCCCCTTCTCGGTTTCTCATGAGCTTTGTATAGATCCTCGACCCCTTCAAACAAGCTCAGATCGCGCTGTGTAGCTTTCTTTTGCTCCGCCCTATTCGCCACGATCTTTGTCCCGCCCCACGTATACACCCAGTCTCTCAGCTCCTCGTCCCAACGCGCCTTCGGGCACAGCTCCCAGATCTTCGCATACATCCGCTGCATATAATTGGGCGTCAGCTCATGCCAGTCGCGCTGGTCAATCTCTGCCTTCCGCACTTTCGAGTGCGCATGCCTAATCGGAGCCTTGAGATACTCCACGCTCAGTAATCGCCCATCCCCCTCCTTTTCCACCTCTCCAGTCCGCGTTCTCCTCTTTGGCGCGCCCTCCCACTCTACCACCCCCATTGCCAAATCCCGCAAAAGGTTCCATTCATCCTCCGGCAGCGGTGGTAATATCTTATCCATCGTATCCGCCAACCAGCGCTTCCTCAAACCCGCCTCTCGCTTCGGCGACGTCGGCCTTAAAAAGGCATTTTCTAGTGGAATAGGCGCATACACTTTCCTCAGCTGGGTACGGTTGCTCGTCGAGGGATAGCGCAGGATCTGGTCCGCAAGGAGTCGCTCAAAGGCCGTCGGCGGCGCATCGTGCGGTTTCGCGGGTATGAATGCCCCGCCCCTGGGTGCGACTTCTGTCGGGGGTTTGAGGACACGGCGCACTGCTGGGGATATGGCGGTTGGCGGCTCAGCATCACTGTGGATGCTGTGTTCGGAGAGAAGAGTGTTGAGGAGGGTGTGTCTCCGGTGCCCGGCGCGGCCGTAGGTGTGGTGGAGGACTTTGGTGAGGGCGGAAATGTCCCCGTTTGTGGCACGGGTGAGGAGGGAGAGCGCTTTCCGCGCGCGATAGGCGCCGAGGGTTGAAGCCGTGACATGGCGGAAGCGGTGCAGGATGTGCGTGTGGAAGTAGTGGCGTGAGGGACCGTCGGGGAGGTAGGAGCAGGCGCGTAGGAGGGCACGGAGGAGGTGGGTAGGGTTGGTGGTGGTGGTGGCTGAGGAGGTCATGCTCGCAGTGGTGGGTTTGGCATGGAAATCCACATTGTTGGCTGGGAGAAACTGGTCTTAAGCAAGGTGCTTAAGGTGGCTGGTTATGAGCACATCTTGATAGGGTGGTGTTTCTGCTCTTGAATCGCAATTACCGTGTTGGTATTGGGTTTCACATATTTCCACATATTAACCATCCAGAGATACGGCATATAGGCCAAAAGAAGTTTGTTGATGCCTGAGGCACCATGTTCTATACACGCGTTCTTTCGTGCGAGACTGTGACGCGTGGGTTACTCACACGCGTGAACAGAGAACAATGACCAAATATTTAAAAATAAATATAAACAAATGCTAGATAAAGAATTGAAAGTGCACTTAATCGTAACTAAATAATGATATAAATACAGCAAAATACAGCATATTAATACGCTTTAAATGGTTCTGTTCTCACTTTTATCACGTCGCGGTTCACGCGTTACTACTAAATTAATTATAATGTTGCAGGCGTGGAGAAGGTACTTCCACCACCGTCAAGTCTGAAGTCACTCTCGGTTTCTCTCCTCCCACCCCCCCCAATCCACTCCCAATCTTCCTCCCCCGCACAAATTCCCACACGCCAGAGACACTTATACTTCCTATTTCGGTCGACGCGACGTGTTCTTGCTCTTATACTACCTGTACCGCGTTGTAATATCTTGTAAATTACGAATAGCCTCATCCGTTAATGCGCCTAAGCTTGCGCCGAGTCAAGTCTTGACAACCCTGCTAGAGTTGACGGACCTCTGCGCGCACGCACCTCACTACTGGCTCCAATCTCACCCAATTCTTCCCACGACCTCGTCGTCCCTCATGGCCTCGACGACCATCGCCGCCTTCCCACCGACTTCGTCTAATCCTTACTCACGGCCTACGTCGTCGTCGCAGCACTCTCACCATCGTACTCTCTCCTTCGCCTCCAACCAGAGCAGCCACGATACGGTACCCGGCCAAGTGTTGCCGGCCTCGTCAGCGCCAGCACCGTCACCATCGCCCTTCAATCAGAACTCCCAGATGTCGTTCAGCATGAGTCAGGGATCGCAGGGCAATGGCCTTATGATGCAGCCGGGCGCCTACAGGCAGTTCGCCGAACAGAATGCGCCCAGCATGAGCGTTCCCGCGCCGCAGATATACTCAGTTTGTTGCAATCTCCGCCTCTGCGAATGACGTACTAACTTTGATAGGCCGTGTACTCTGGAGTCGATGTGTACGAAATGGAAGTCAATCGCATCGCTGTCATGCGCCGCCGCAATGACAGCTGGCTCAATGCGACCCAGATCCTAAAAGTCGCCGGCATTGAGAAAGGCAAGAGGACCAAGGTTCTCGAGAAGGAGATTCTCATTGGTGAGCATGAGAAAGTCCAGGGAGGCTATGGAAAATACCAGGGCACTTGGATAAAGTTTGAAAAGGGCTTGGAGTTCTGCAGGCAATATGGCGTGGAGGAAATTCTGCGGCCGCTCCTCACCTACGACATGGGTCAAGATGGCGGGATTGCTGGGCATGGAGGTGTGGATACTCCAACAAAGGAGCAAGCAATGGCTGCAAACCGGAAAAGACTATATAATGCTGGCAATGAAGCTCGTCTCAGCGGGCAATCCGGGACCTTCTTCAAGAACATCTCCTCGACAGCCTCCCACGCCGTCGCAGCGATCAGCAAAGCTAGATTCGACTCGCCCGCGCCTCGCATACGCAATGGGAATCGCCCTCCAAGCTTCAGCCGCCAGTCGTCACAGCAGCAAATTGACGAAAACGCTTTCCCGGGGTCTCAGCAGAGCATGCAGAGCTTTGCGTCTGAGTCTAGCTACATGAACGGCGACTCGGCGTATGCAACTCAGAATGGGCCACACTTCTCACATATCGGTAGCCAAAACGAGTTTCAAGAGCCTCCGAGGAAGCGGGTACGCCCATCGCCCAGCGTCAGCTTGTCACATCACGCCGATGGGTTCTACGATATGCGAGAGCCTTCCCCGACTGAGCCAAACGACTCATTTGTGTATCAGCAGCATGCCCAGAACACGTTACAAGACGATGTGGTCCCGTTGCCATTGCCACCACTTCCATTTTCATCAAGCCAGCCCGCAGAGTCAAAACGCGCACTGCTAATGTCTCTGTTTATGGATCAAACGAGGGCAGAATTTAGCCGGCATGAAGCTTTCGTCAGCCTGTCAGGAGAAGATCTTGACATGCCTATCGATAACACGGCGCATACTGCTCTGCATTGGGCTGCAACACTTGCGCGGCTTCCGTTATTAAGGGCACTTATCAACAGCGGAGCAAGCATATACCGAGTCAACAACGCCGGCGAGACTGCATTGATGCGCGCCTGTGCGGTGACCAATAACCTCGACTTTAGCGCCTTCCCTGATCTTCTCGAGCTATTGGGCCCTACTATCGAGATGAAAGACGGCCGCGGCCGAACAGTACTCCATCACATCGCTGTCACATCCGCTGTGAAGGGCCGTAGCCAAGCCAGCAAATATTATCTCGAATCTCTACTAGAGTTCGTCGTCCGACAGGGCAGTGCGCCAAGCAGCCAGCAGATGTTCCTCGGTCAAGCGCCGGCGGTTAAATCTATGGGCATCGGTCGCTTCATGTCGGAGATTGTCAATGCCCAAGACAAGTCGGGAGATACGGCCCTGAATATTGCCGCCAGAGTGGGGAACAGGAGCATCATCTCGCAACTGCTAGAGGTTGGCGCTGACGCGGGTATCCCCAACCGCGCGGGGCTCCGTCCTGTTGACTTCGGGATCGGCGACCCGACAGAGATAGGCGATAGGCCTAGCAACACTGTAGATAAATCTCTCAACAAGGCAACCCGCGAGAACAGCGGGGATGTCATTTCTTGTAAGTTCACTGTCACCTCTTTTATCCCTCAATACAGCAAGCACATAACTGACCCTGGCAGCAATAACTACCCTCCTCTCCCAGACCGAAGCCGAGTTCACCCAGGAGATGACCGCCAAACAGTCTGCCATTGACTCCATCCACACCCAGCTCCGATCCTCCTCCGCCCACCTCGGCGAAGAGAGGCGGCGCCTCGAGCGCCTCCAGCATCTCGCCAAGGCCCGAGACGAGCGCAAATGCAAGATCACGAATCTGCGCCGTGCAGGCGACGAGGAGTCCTTCCGCCTGCAGCAGATCAGGGCACAGCATGCGCCCCTGGCAGGACAGAGCGAGGACATGTACCTCGGCGAGGCGGACATGGCGTTCGCCTGCCTGCCCGAGAACGTCGGGCCGGATGAGGTGCTGAGGAATCCTGCGCTTGTAGCGACGGTACCCGGGCATGGGACGCTGAGAGCGAGGGTCGCCGCGTATCGTGCTAATAATGAGAGGTTGGAGAGGGCCGTGGGAGAGCTAAGGAGTAAATCCCGCGAGCTGGAGGTGAAGTACCGGAAGACTATTAGCTTGTGTACGAGGGTTCCGGAGGAGAGGATCGATGACGTGCTAGAAGGGCTGTGGAGGGCTGTAGATAGCGAAGGGGGGGATGTGGAGTTGGGCCGTGTGAGGGAGTTCCTGACGAGGGTTGAAGGCGTTGAGTAAGAGGGGGATTACAATGGGGTTGTACATATAATGTGTTGGTGACGACTGTGGGCTGGCTTTTTTGGATATCGCGCGAGTCTGTTGGGTAGAGTGCTGCCCGTCTGTTGGATACTTTATTATGCATTCGCGCCGGCGTCTGCGCCTGGCATGGCTTGAATCGGAGATTTGGAAAATACGAATTGGATCGCCGTCTTGATATATCAATTACTATTTATACATTGGTGTTTTGTCGAGGTTTCAATAGATTAAATGAGAGCTCTTGATCACTTAACGCTATAATTGACGTTCGACTCCATCATATTACTTTCCTTCTCTATAGAGGAAACTGCGAGGGGCGCAGCTGCCGAATATAGCAGGATATGGTGGCTGCTTTACGCGGCCATGAAAACCATCTCTTGGGATGTCCACGCTTCACCATTACTATCCTCTTCCGTAGTTGCTATATTGGCCATTCTCTTTCTCGACCATCTCGCAAACCTCGAATAACAAAAGAAAATGGCCATTATAGCAACTACGGAAGAGGATAGTAGTGGTGAAGCTCTCGACGGCAAAGCGGTCAAAGTTGGTGTCTTCAAGCCCCGACGCTCGCAGATATTGACCTTGGTATAAGTATGGATGTCTTTCCCCGCATAGCTCAAGATTATCACGCATCTTGGGCAAATACCGTATCAGGCTTTAACGCTCACCGCAACAAACGCCTCGTAATACTGAAAAATTCAATAGACCTTACTGACTATCCTCTAGTTCTATGCCATATAGATCTAATCTTAGGTCGGCGGAATGTGATTCTCAAAGACGATGACACTATTTCTCTTGTCAACTAGAACCAATCCTATACACCTTCATCTGCTCACTGTCTACGGCGGGCGTCATCTAGGCCTTTCGTGCCATCTGGGACGTCAATGGCGTGCAGTTTGTTCTAGCTGTTCGCCTATGAGTACTGGTACCTTCACCACGCTCGCGGATCGCGAGGTGGCAGAACGGATATAGATCGAGACGGCGCAGTTCAGGCAGGAAAGGTCGCGCACAGAGACGGATGCGAATTTTGGAGGTCCGTGTTTTAAGTTGGTGTTTAATAATCGATGATATTGGGTTAAATAGATAAAATAATTAATTAAATTCAGACTATCGTTCAGCATCATTTCTCACATCTCACTCCATATTTTGATTAACCACTTACAGCCTCGGTGGCTGATCTCGAAGATCGTGCCAATAGCGGGCCCTCTCATTGGCTAGAACGCACGGCTTCGGCTCAGCAAGGCGCGGCTGTGGACTGTGGTGGCCTTATCGCCCGTCCCGGTCCCGGGCGCCCCCTTCGCATTTATATCATCAAGAGTCATCTCCAAACCTTCATCATCCTTTCCTCATATCCATCAACACCAACACCATCATCTTCATCGACTCAATCGTATTCAATCGGCCAAACCCCTTACGCATAGCGTCTCACAATCAAAACCGCCACCATGGCAATCTACAGCTCTGTCCCGCCCCCCGACCAACAACCCTCCGTCGACATCGAAACCTGGACCCTGCACGCCCTGCACGCCCTCCAACACCTCGACATCGCCCCCCTTCAAATCCCCATCCACGACCCCCCAACCACCGCCACCACCCCGGCCCCGAAACCCCGCGTCACAACCACCCTCTCCAAGCCCAAAGCGCCGCCCTCGAAACGCCGCGAGCTCGCCGAAAAGGGAAAAGAAGGGAGCCGTCGCCGCCAGCGCTGGGAAAACGACCGCCTTATCGGCGTCCCTGGCGTCATTGCCCCGTCCTCCCGCGACTGGGAGATTCACAGCACCAGCCCCGTGCGCCGCGTGCCGTACTATCTCGCCCCGCTGTGGGAGGGGGTTGCTGAGTCGCGTCGCGGGAAGAACGCGGGTGCGGGGCGGGAAGAGGAGAGGGGACGCGTGCCGAGTGAGTTGAGGGAGAGGATTCGGAGGGGGAAGGTGGAGGGGGAGATGCTGAGACGGTTGGAGGGAGAGGTG
>JPJV01001520.1:0-23697 GCA_000750745.1 Pseudogymnoascus sp. VKM F-4281 (FW-2241)
AAAAAAAAAAAAAAAAAAAAAATGGCGTGGAAGTCCGTTGAGACGATATTTCTCGCACAAGGCTAACAAGCACGCAGATCCCCTACCAGCCTGAAGGTGATGGATCAGGGGGTCCCTTACCGCAAATCCCGGATTGGCTCGATACATGGGGCCAGCGCAATGGGTGCGCGGCAGATTATAAGCCTGCTGTGTCGCAACTAAATGGAGATGAGACGGTTAAGGAGACGCTGTATACGTGTAACGGGGCCGAGGTGGTGACAGGGTATCTTATTGAAGGGATGGATCATAGTTGGCCATCGACGACGGAGAATAGTGATAATATCAAGCATGGGGATGGGCCTGTGAGCATTGATGCTACGCCAATGATTCTGGAGTTTTTTAGGGGGGTGAGGAAACCTTGATGGGTTATGTGGTGAGCTGGGAGATAGGGTTTAGAGATAAAGTAGAATCTACATATATATGTACATATATCATGACTACCGTCCAAAAATAATTTCTCGGGATTAAGAATATGATGTGTGGTTCTGTTATATTTTATGTTGGCGATAATAATTCTCCTCGTGGCCCAATATATTTATGCTTAAATATACATTAACACCCCTGCTATGCCCTCATTAACCACAACCACCCACTCCAAAATGCCCACGAGGCCAAAATGTTGAGTAGAAAGGGATGTTGATTTATATTTAATACAGGCCTGCCGTGGCTTCTCGATGCGCACCCACTTTGAACATACTGAAAAGCTAACCACGGTTTATTGATCACCTTAAGTCTCTCCCTGATGGAGACGACAACGTTTTGTGTCCTATTAGGATGATACTCATCCACGCCTTGCGGAATGGACGCGTACAGGGAAAGTCTATTGACGAGGTGCTACTGCTTGCATCTCAGCGCCGGGACAAGACGATTATGTGGATCAATGACCAAGCACACCCCTTATTTGTGCGATTGGTCACGGGAACTTTGATGTCAACACGTCTGGTCCCGCAAGTCAGGTTACAAAGACAGTCGCAGAAGCTGGCGAGCTTGCTGGCGTTATAGGCAGGCTGGTCGACCACGACTTGAGACGTGGATCTGCGAGGGATATCTCGCAGTTAGGGCAGAAATCCATATCAGGAACTGCAACAGAAGGGGTTGCCGCTGCAATAGGACATTCTCGCGCGTCTCTGCGTCTAGGGACAACATCACGATATGTCGGAAAATCGAATGTCGACTTATAGGGGCAACGCATCCGCGAGTCGGCAGAGGATCCATTCAATACCCAAGTTGCCTGGAAGCCGATGCAGCGGAAGAGGTTAAGCACCGAGGAATTAGATCGCACATGTGAAAAGTATCACCAAGACAAGAGTGATCTGAGTCAGCGCAATGAAGCTTGCAAGTTGCACTACAGGGACATGCACGCAGCATGGATCCATGACGCCAAAAATGAGGGGACGCCGCTTGCGCCGAGGAGTGAAAACGCCAGGACGACGCCGCTCGCGCCGAGCGAGAATATTGACCGTTACAGACGTCAATGTGGTGATTACTTTTATATTCTCGGATATCTCGCTATTGCATCCTCAATCCCTCTCATTTACAGAGAGTTGAACGGCACCATAGTACCAAACAAAAAGCACAATCAGTGGCTCATCCCAACCCCGTCATTTCCATGCCTTTACAACTCCCCAAAACGTATTCCCAGAGCGCCTTTTCGTTACTCCGTCCCTACCCCCACCAATAAATACGCCTTCATTCCCCTCTTCCCAAACCCGCTCGCAAAAAAAAAGCAAAACCAACAGTCGCACTCACGACGCCGAGGCTGCGCCATTATCGCCATCTGCCAGTCTCTCCCTCTGCGCCATAACACGGCCGTTGCAGATATCAATAAACATCTCAAACTTCTCAATCACCTTATCCTTCTGCTCCAGCGCCGCTCTCAACTGCTCAATCTCCCGACTCGTCTCCTCCTTCACCTGCTCCAGCTCCTCCTTCATGCGCGTCACCTCCGCCCTGCACTCCTCCCTGAACTTGTCCTCCGGGTTGGGCGCCGAGCGGCGTTTGTAGATCGTTTGCAGCGGCGCGTCGGGATCCAGCTCCGTATCCTGCGATCGCTTGTCCAGTTCCCGCGCTATGGCAGCACGCGCATTGTAGATGTCTCGCGGCAGATAGCCCGCGTTTGGGTGCGCGGCTTGGATCTGCTTCAGCGTCTCCTGCGCACTGACACCTGCATCTCGAAGCGCCTTGACCGCTGCGACGGCCGTCCTGTCAAGACGCCTGGCCGCGGGGTGGTCAATGGCACCCTTGCTAGGTCCGTGGTTGTGCACGCAGAATAAGCCATCCGGACGGTACTTCAGGAGCCACTCCATTGTCGTCTCTATAGCGTAGAGGCTAAATTGGCACCCAGTCTTGCGCGAAGTTGTAGCTCGTCTTCGCACCGGGGAGTCGACCGGTAGCATGTTGTGTTTTGAAGTGCCGCCTTTGTCACACGTCAAGAGCACCTTCTTGAGTCCAATCCTGTTCTTTTTTTTCGAGCGCCCAATCACGCAGGCGTAGCCGCGCGCGAGGCCCCAGGCATTGACAGACTGGAGGAGGGCTTCGAAGGTTGGGAAGGACGTTTCTGGTGGGGCTTCCATGCCCAGACTTGGGTCGGGGGTTAGGGCGAAGTGCGTTGGGAATGTGCTTGACTGTGGAGAAGCGGAGGCGGAGGCTGAGGAGGAGGAAGTGCCGGGACCATGGCCGTTACTGGGTGGTTGTTGAGGCTGTTGTTGGGGCGCTGGAAGTTGCTGCTGCTGCGGGGTTTGCTGGCGCGCTTGCTGGTGAAGCTGCTGCTGTTGCTGCTGCTGCTGCTGCTGCTGCTGCTGCTGCTGCTGCTGCTGCTGCTGCTGCTGCTGATGTTGCTGATGTTGCTTGCCGTTCAGTTGAGGGTGGTGGGAGGTTTGCAGAGTTGGTAAGGCTGGTCGTGTGGTAGTGGGTTGACCGGCGTGCTGCAATTGGTATAGGTAGCTGCTGTGATCTTGCTGTAGTTGCGCATTTGGTGGCGCCGTGGCGAGCGTATTCGGATTCATTCCATTGCTCCCTGAGCGGCTCACATTATCTTCTGGTAGCGACACCTGTCGAGTGAAATAGGGCGCCGAGGAGGGGACATGAGGCTGTTGCCCTGGCGTTGGTGAGGGTTGGGGCGGCGGGTTGTAGATTGGGTGTATGGCGCCTGGTACGCTGGATTGGGCATATGCACGGCGTGCATTCTCCTGTGGTAGAGCGAAGGACATCGAGATATCGTCAATGCCTTCACCTCGGGAGCAGCCTGGTGAAGATTGATAGTTAGGGTGTGAGTATATCAATCGTGCTCTGGATCGATCGCCAATAATGTGGGGTGGTGTCAGAACTCGGGCCAGCTGTTGTGGTGCGAGCACGTGATTCGTCATATTCGGCGCAGTAAGTTATGGAGCAGCTTTGCTTTTGACAGTTCCAAACTACGTTTATATTTTCACAATTATACATAAGGTTGGGATCCTGTGTCTTTGTATTATTCTCGTATTCATAAAAACTGTGTCTAGGTATCTCTACTAAGCACAAAACGCAGTGGCGGAACGTATCTCTACGTTACAAATCCTCGTATAGTCGGTGATTTGTACAGCACTGCGAGGGTGTCTCTGTGACTATGTCCCGTGTACCAATCCTCGCGCCCATTGAGAGTCAAGATTTAAGGGGATCTATTCTCCATTGCCTATTTTTTGGACTTGAAATCTACAGGAAGTAGTCTGGCGTGCCTGTAATAAGTTAGCAGTCATGTCAAATAACATGTTTCCACTCAAAACTTACGTCGCGACACCATTGGCTCTCCGGCTCTTGGGCATGGATCAAACTGCAGGCTGTAGGTTGTTAGCATGTAATATTTCAAAATGTGAGAGGTCAACTTACAAGGTGTACTTCAGATGTTCATCTATCTCCATGATTGCCGCTTGGTTACCGCACCTGTAACAGTAATTTGGTGCTGTGTCGTAAGTTAGCAAATAACAACATAGTTACAAAGCTTCGCTGCATACCAGAAAATATGGTGACAACATTCCGATCTTGAGACCAGTTGTAACCCTCCATGACAAGCTGATGAGCCCTGGCAACCAACGTCAAGCCGTTATTATGGTTGAAAGCCTCCGAGATATCCTGACCAAACGTGTACCCCGCACCTCTAGGAGATATCCCCCATCCGCATCTATCGTCTGGGTCGGACCAGAGAAGGTCGCACATTGGTCCTTCATGGGGAACCTCTTGTATGCGGTCAAGCGCTCTGATGTTGTCCAGGGTGTCGATGCTGGGAGACAAGCCACCGTGGAGGCAGAATATTTGATTATCGATAAGGGCTGTGAGTGGTAGGTAATCGAAGAGATCTGTGAAGTGCTTCCAGACATTTGCGTTCCCGTATTTGCGGAGGCATTCGTCGTAGAATCCGTACACCTGAGTGATTTGGCGGGATTCGTGGTTTCCTCTGAGGATGGTAATGCGTTGAGGATAGCGGATTTTGAGGGCAACAAGGAGGGTGACGGTTTCGACTGAGTAGTATCCACGATCAACATAGTCCCCTACAAATCGGTTAGCCCACGATAACCCCAAGGGTATCGGCTTGACATGCCCATGAATAAATAGTTGGTATCGGGGTTCGGTCCTCCGATCCTGAACAGCTCCATCAGATCATGGAACTGGCCGTGAATATCTCCGCAAACTGTAACTGGGCATTTCTAAACAGTCCATTAGAGTTTGCATATGCCTGACCACACGAATGCCAACTTACGACTGGTTGAACGTTCGACTCTTCTTGTAGAACCTCTCTCGCCTGTTTAGACATGTTAGGTTCATTTCCCGAGGCAATGTCGTTGTTCGCGAGCATTGGTAGGTGGGACGCCCGAACATACCTTCTCGCAGAGCCGCTGGACATCCACCTCCGCAAGCTGCTTGCATGACATCAGGCTCTCAATCCAGCCGTCGAGAGTAGATATAGAAGTAGGCTCAGATACTGGCGATAATCGCGTGGGCTCTACCACTCTACCAACATCCTCCATGGTGGCGTCCATTGTGCCCCGTTGTCGCTGACGATTGTGACGTTGCGACCAAGGCTGATGTTGTTTGGAAGCGGGATGTCCAGCTCAAGATCGAACGACTCTGCGCGGCGCGTAGGTCTTTTGTCGCAAAATGTTTCTGGGTGCTGTAACAGGCTTAATACAATACAGCTTGGGCCACAGTTCGTATGGCGCTATTCGTGTAGGGTATTGAATTTGAATTGCAGAACGTTTACCCCGATTCTGTATGGGGTACTTGAAGTTGGGTAGTGGAATGGGTGGGCTTGCCATATCTCGCTTAGATCAAGCCGCGTCTAAATGTACGTATCGACCACCAAGCACTTACAGTCGTGGTGGCTTAGATTACATAAATGAAGTATATTAAAGGCATTTCAACAATACATATAGGAACGGCGCGCGGTAAAATATTTATTGTACAGTAGTTACCAATATGCCATTTGCACTTTCTATGCAAGGCCAAGCCCAACAGGCGTATCCCCCCCGCTGGTTGCATCAGTTTCACGGCCTATCAAGTTCTTGAAATCCAAGCCAACTTCCGAGAGCATCTTTGCGTGTTCCTTGGCCTGTTCCATACATTCTTTCCAGACCTGTCCTTCACGGTCGGCACTGCTTAGTTGCCTGCTTAAAATCACGTTAAAAGCATCCACGTGTTCCTTCGCCCATTTCACACATGCGCTCATCGTCAATGGCGGAAAGCATTCCTGGAATGTCAAGACGGTGTTTTTAATGATCGCAAAGTATACAAATGAGATCTCCCAAATGTATTGGTGTAGATTTCCCTCAAATGTGCATTGTCTGCCATGGTCGGTTAGCGCAGATAGACAGGCACAAAACACACAACTTACCTCGAGCGTTTATGGATGGTTAGGCTGCGTGCTTTCAGATATGACTCTCGGGCACCATCCTCGAAACCGAGCCGTGTAAGCCAGCCGACATTGCGCTTCGTCTTTTTCAACTCGTTGTGGCTATCAACAAGTTCACGAGTGATCAGGCCCGCAAGCTTAACAGCCCTCTCATTGACCTTGAAACTGATAAAGTCTTGAGCGACGGCATTATTCTTCAACCCCTTCGCCAAACCCTTCAGTTTTTCGAGGCGATTGACTGCCTCGTCGAATTGCTGAAGCGCAATGTCAATATCAAGCTCGTCAACTTGGCCTTCAACCCAACGTAGGTTCTGCTGCTTGCCATCGACCTCAATAAACACATTTGGACGCTCTTTCATATCGGACAGCGTTTCTAAGATATCTGACTTCTCTAGTAAACCTGGGTCTCGTGACGCGAAGTAGTTAATAGTTTCTTTGGTTTTGTTGTTACTTTCAATCTCAGATCGCAGTCCCCTTCGTAATTCCTCTACAGCCTTCCGGAAGTTAAGGAGCAGTTGCGTCTTCTCAGAGCTGTCTGCGTTCTCTGTACGATAAGTGAAAGATTCCTGTGCAATACCTCGGATCATAATGGCATCTGCAACCTTATTCCTAGAACCAGTAGCATCGTTGGTACCTGCAAGGTCAACCATTTCAATATCGAGCAATGGCCAACATCTATCTGCCACAAGCTTCGAGGGGGCTTGTCGGGGGTCAGACCCGTTATTGCCCTCGATTCGACGTTTTTTGCGTGAGGCAACGAGAAGATGGTCGTTTAAGAGGATAATTTGCATGGACCTCCTCGGCTTCCACGTTGCGTTGTCAAGCTCCACCCAAAGCCCGGCATTTTGGACGACATGGCGGCCAAGTGCTGCAGGGAGAAATTTCTGTGAACCACTAACGGCCTTCCACAAAGCCTGTAGCTGAGAATTCCACAAAGCCGTGCGATCCGCAACAGAGCTCCGTTTATCCCGCTTACTGAGAACTGTATTCATGGACCCATTGAAGCCTGATGCATCGGCGGTCGCTGAAGACGACGCAGATCTCAGAGCCGTTGTGTTGCTCTTAAGCTCAGTCATAAGATTTCGTAGAGCTCTCATTTCGCCCTTTAGCTTTTCGGCTTCCTTACTGATTTTAATGAACTGCGTTCGGTTTTGGTAGACATTTTGTTGTAGATCCGTTGAAGTTCGATTTCTCATCTTCTTCAAAGCTTGTTGATAGTCGTCGATGTCCTGTTCGGAAGCGTCACCCAAAATACTGGCAACATCTAAACATTGTTAGTATTCTATATATAGAATGAAAGGGGTGCACCGCAGTTAAAGCGGCTGGATTTAAATTAATCCAAATACTCACATTGCTGAGGTTGCAACGAAGGGTCACGAAGAGCATTCATGTCAATGGCGATGCCAGCACCCCTTGACGGCGGCTTCCCCCCATCCCTATCATTGGGCCTAGCATGTCTCCCTGCTGGTGATGTCGATGGCACGGGCGGTGCAGTGGCATCAAACCCAGCAGGTAGGTTGTTAAACCGGGTCGAATACCGTCGTTTAACAAGGTCGGATGTCTAGTAGGAAGTTAGTTTGATGAAGCAGATATGACACCAAAAGCTTCAATTGGCAGCTGTCTTACCTTTCCACCGGCCTGTTGGCGCTGTTTGGGAACCTCGATACCTGCCTGGCCTGGAGAGCTTCGAGGCACCTCGGGAGTTTGTTGAATTGGACCTGATATTTGTTTGGGAGCACTTATAACTGGGCGTGCTTTCCGTTTTGTTCGCAGCGATATTCCTCTTCCTCGATCGTCAGACATGGTCGGTCGCGTCGTGGTGAACGTTTAAAGAGTATGCAATTCGGATTCGAGAGACTTCCCCGGATTGCACTGTACAAGTGGTAGCTACCACGTTGGCTGGGGACGATAACAGGTGGGCCACATTACGAAGTCCACGCTAAAGTTGCCTAACTTCCGAGGCTGACATACCCGCGTCGAAATTATTGCCAAAGGGAACCATTTTTTGGCCATTGACAAGGTCGCCCTACGACATCAACCATAACCATTGTTCATCCGCAAACCCGCCTCTACAGAGACTAAAGTTTGTTTACACCGTTGTTCAAAATGGTCCAGACTTCAACGATTGTCACTGCTACCGTTGGCACAATAGCGACGGGCCTCGTCGGTACGTTGAAACCATTCCTCAATTTCGGAATTTCCTAACGTCTATGCCCAATAGCTTATGCCTTCTACTTCGATCACCGCCGGAGAACAGATCCGGGTTTCAGAAAGCAATTGATGAAAGAGTCCAAGAGACAAGCACGGGCAGCAAAGGAAGAGGCGGAGGCACACTCCAACAGACAACGAGAGGCTTTGAAGGCCGTGGTGGAGGAGGCGAAAGAGGAGGGCTTCCCAGTCGATGTGGAAGAGAAAGAGGCATATTTCATGAATGAGGTCGCGCGTGGCGAGCAATTGGCACAGGATGGTAAGAACTATAACCCTTATAATTGTATTAGCCGTGTTTGGATTCGACAGGGGCCCGACACCACGAAGTTGGAGCTTCATTATCGACAAACATACAAAGTCCTCTGCTAATACGCCTTGATTTGTAGGATCCGATAACCTGGAAGCGGCTCTGTGCTTCTACAAGGCGCTCAAGGTCTACCCCCAGCCATCTGACCTGATCACCATCTATGATAAAACCGTTCCCAAGGTCCGTACTTCCATCTCCCCATCTACAACTGTCACAGAATCTCGATACTGATACCTATAACAGCCTGTGCTGGACCTCCTCGCGGAGATGATTGCAGTTGACCCCAGCCTTCACGTTGGCCCCTTTGCGGGCGGTGCGGGCGGGAGCGAAGGTTCCGACAGCGGCATTCCAGGAGTTGGATTGGATTAAATGCCTCGAATGTACCACAACACCTACGACCTCCGAAGATTCCTCATCTCCTAGCAAGCCCCGTAGGCTGCATCACGTTTCAACCTGAACTGGGAACGCTTTGCAGCCCAGAATCAAACGACTGGGCATGGATCTCTTGTATATCAGCTGTACCTGGCGCCCTTCATCTTTGTGTTTTAATTAGTCTCCCACCCCAATTTTACGAACAACGAGGTATGAAGATATATCCTGTTTAGTTTTCTGTCAAAATCAAGGGGTCTCTGGATAGTCATGTATAAATAGAGTTGCGACTTGGATGTGGATAGCATAGAATAGCTTCCAATACGAAGTCAATTGTTGATCTAAATGTTCATCCAAATTCATTACTACGTATTTACTATTTTATGATGGCTGATTTTATGATGGCTGATATAATTTGTGTATTTGAATTAATAAACGTAGTGATAAAATTGGTGGACATAAATAATTTAGTACTATGTATATTTTATTATCTTACCCGTTCAAGTCGGTTTTACCTTTATAAGCTATATAATATGTCTTCAATGATTGATAGAGTTAATTTCATTTATAACTGCAAAGTTCACGTAGAATGGCCGAAATGACCGAATAATCATGAGAGCTGTGCTACAGGACGAGACTTTGGTAAAGATTCTTTGGTTCCCGCTTTATAGCATCATAGGGCGTTTTGGCGAGAGACACCAGGGGGTGCCGGTAAGTACCCCTGTCGAAATAGTTCAAATCGCGGTACATCCATCGTTTACGCGAATTGTTAATACCGTTTGGAGACCCAAGACAACCTCCTTTCAACCATATTGGTCTTCGTGATATCTGGACCCTGAAATTTCACCAAATAAACCACCACCTCTACATCCATCTGCCGTTAAAGCTAGGCAGCTTTCGAAATGATATCCTACCTATAATTCATATCAACTCACTATGGAGACTCTGGTCTCATCTCCCGCAAGCCCCTCGGCGAATGGCGTCGCAGGCAGCCATTTTTCAACCGTAGACCCTACTCTCGTTGTTGAGCATCTCGCAAGGCTTATTGAGGCCAATCTGGGAGCTACAAGAAGAGAACTGGAGAGTATCGGCAGCTTGTTGTCGAAGTCTAGATACCCGGAAACCGTCCAACGGTGCACTCGTTTCGCAACAGAATCGCAGGTTGCCCTCTACGTGCAAAAGGACATTGTCGGAACGGAAGAAGATGCCAAACAGTCGCCAGATGGCCAGGGTATGCTCCATTATATTCCTGCAAGTGACGGGACAGGGACTGATAATAAGACAGGTGGCTTTGCTTACACCTTGACCGGCGACCCAACATTATCCCCCCTGACAATCACCTCTCTGATTGTTACAAAACGATCACCAGCAATAGATCCCTCGATACCAGTCGCTCTGCAAATACACTCTATTGTGCTCCCTGGAGCGGCCGCCCAAAGCGCAACGACAGGTGGCTCGGGGCAAACAATCGAAGTCCTCTACAATCTGATTCATAATGGCCTCGGCCCATTTTTCGATGCATATGTCAAAAACCAAGCAGCAGCAAGTGGCAATAGCGGACGGCCAGAAGTCGACAGCAAGACAGGCATACAAGTCACCAAGAAGAGAATCGCTGACTTGGACCTGAGTCTCCGTCATCTTCAAGAAAACGTGGAGATCCCAGAGCTATCCCTTCCGCTCCACCCGCTCGTACAAAACGCAGCAGATGAGGCTGCAGCCCGTGGGGTGAAGCCCACCGTGGATTACATTTCAGAGTCAATACTCCAAGACAGCACGTTTTTGAATAGCTTGCAAACCACCGTCAACAACTGGATCAAGTCGATACAAACTATCACGAAGATGACCAGGGATGCGAAAACGGGAACGGCAAACCAAGAAATCGACTTCTGGATATCGAAAGAGTTGGCGCTTGAGAGCATAGAAGCGCAATTACGAAGCGATGGCGTCCAACTCACCCTTGAGATTCTCCGCCATGCGAAGCGATTTCAAGCAACCGTTAGTTTCACCGCAGATACTGGATTGAAAGAGGCCACAGAGATTGTCCAAAAATACAACCAGCTTATGCGGGACTTCCCCTTGGATGAATTAAATTCAGCTACTGCGCTCTCGAAAGTAGTAGAGGCTATCGGACTCATCTTCAATCACCTTAATAAGAAGTTGAGGATTTGCCCCTATCCCGTACCACGGACGCTGTCCCTTGTCGAAGCTATTTCTGCGGACCTCGACACCAAGCTGCACTCGTTACTTCATGGCAGATCTTTAATGCATCTCGATTATAGAGATTTCAAAGTCTTGATGACAACAGCCGACAGCATTTTTGCTGCATGGGATGAGAGTATTAAAGAGTTCACAAATGTTGCAAGAGAAGTTACTCGGAGGCGAAACGACAAGTTCATTCCTATCAAGATCAACTCCAGACATGCCGCTCTCCAGCAGAGACTTAAATACGTCAATACGTTCCGAGACAACCACGAGCAATTGCAACGAACCATTGTCAACGTTCTAGGCCCCAAGAGTAATGGAGGCGGTGTTGATGCTGGATCGGCTAATGGCGTGGTTCTTATTGAAGAAATGGGCGATGTCGATGCTGTGGAGGAGGTGCAACAAGCATATGCCGCCTTGAAGAACGTCGATTTGCTAGACACATCTCCAGAAGGCACTCAATTCTGGGCACAACAGGAAACAGCCTACAACGAAAGAACCGCAAGAGTCGAGAATTCGATCATTGCAAGGCTGAGGGATCGCCTGGCAACTGCGAACAGCGCCAATGAAAAGTTCAGAGTTTTCTCCAAGTTCAACGCCCTCTTTGTACGACCAAAGATTCGGAGCGCTATCGCAGAGTATCAGACTGTTTTAATCAATAATGTCAAAACTGATATTACTGCGCTCCACGAGCGTTTTAAGCAACAATATGGCCATTCCGAGGCTCATGCTATGGCACAGCTGCGCGATCTTCCTCCTGTGGCAGGTGCTATTATATGGGCACGACAAATTGAGAGACAACTCGATGGTTATATGGAGAAGGTCGAAAATGTTTTGGGTCATGATTGGGCACTGCATGCCGAGGGCCAGAAACTCCAGACAGAGAGCAACATGTTCAGAAAGAAGCTCGACACGCGACCTATTTTCGAGGCCTGGCTGCATGATGTTCAGCGGAGACAAATTAACATCACCGGCTTACTCTTCGCTATCAACAAAAATAGATCGGCTGGCAATGCGCTGGAGCTCGTTGTCAACTTCAATCCTCAAGTCATCGCCCTCTTCAAAGAGACTCGCAATCTGGTGTGGCAAGGCTACCAGGTACCCCACGCAATCAATAACATATCAAAAGAGGCCAAACGAGTTTATCCCTATGCGGTCAGTCTTATGGAAAGCGTCCGTACGCTTGCACAGACCAATCGCCAGATTTCAGAGATGTCAGACGTGTCGACGTTACTCAGCGGATATCAGAACGATGTCCAGGCTCTCATTGCCAAAGGGCTCCCGTTGAAATGGGAATCTTTTATCCATTCATATGATGTTCATATAAAGCAAACGTACCTGGCAAATGGGACCATGGATCACAACTCCAACAGGAATGAAAGCAAACATGTTCAATTCGTTCGCGAATTTGGAGCGACAGTGTCTCTGCTTCAGAACAAGACCGAAGTTCTGGCCACAATCAACACCACTGTGCAAAGGGCGTTGGGTGATATTGAGACCTGTCCATACAATGGGGCGACTTTCCAAGAAAGGCTGGAAACTATTCAGATGGCTGTCGATCAGCTCAACTTGGAGAATTTCGTTAACCTGGACCACTGGGTTCATGGCATGAACCAACGTATTGAGAATACTTTACTCGGACGACTCCATCAGGCAATAAAATCCTGGATAGAGGCCTTCCAGGACGTTCAGTCTGAAACTGTCGATAGCGATAGCAGAAGAAAAACCTTAACCGGTGCAAACGATGCATCGATTTCCTCAGTACCCATTATCCGCCAACTTGTCCACGAGATTACAATGCGAAATCAAGTTATTTATCTGGAACCTCCACTTGAATATGCTCGAGCAAATTGGGTTTCGGAACTGCACGGCTGGCTCGGCGTCGTTTGTAATCTTCGAAAAATCAAAGCTTCTCGTTATCAAATGAGCATCGCCGCTTCCAACGAGGCAGAGGCGCGGTTCACAGACCTACCAAGAAACTGCGCCGAAAGCTTGCTTGAGGTTTACACCACTATCGAGAACCAGCTACTTGAAATCAGCCGTTACGTTGATAAATGGTTGCAGTTCCAATCTCTTTGGGATCTGCAATCAGAGCAGGTGTACGAGATTTTGGGCGATCAGCTATCAAAGTGGTTACAACTTCTTCGTGAAATCCGGAAAACTAGATCAACCTTTGACACCACTGAGGTTAGCCGCTCATTTGGGCATGTAACTATCGACTATGATCAAGTGCAGACCAAAGTCAATGCCAAGTACGATCAGTGGCAGCACGAAATCTTAACTAAGTTTGCAGGACGTCTGGGCACCAGAGTTCGCGAAGTGCATTCGGAGATCGAGAAAGCACGAAAGGATCTGGAAGTTCAATCTTTAGAAGCCAGCTCCACCGCACAAGCAGTCCAATTTATCACAATCGTCCAGGCTTGTAAGAGGAAGGTGAAGACATGGGGCCCTGAAATAGAAATGTTCAGACAAGGCCACACGACTCTGGTCCGTGAACGATATCAGTTCCCAGCAGACTGGCGATCCAACGAGCAGGTCGATTCTGAGTGGGATGCTCTCAATGAGTTACTCAACCGCAAGAGCAAGACTGTACAAGACCAGACAGATGCTCTCCGCGCTAAAATCGTGGCTGAGGATAGACTTGTGGGAGACAAGATCGCTGAAATCATCGTCCAATGGAACGAAGAAAAACCTGTTTCAGGTACCATTGCACCTGATGTGGCCTCCTCCACGTTGACCTCCTTCGAAGCACGAATCACCAAGCTACATGAAGAGTCGCTCATGGTTTCGCGTGCAAAGGAAGCCTTGGATATTCCTGGCAGTCCCGATGCCGCCCTCGCTGCGATTTTGGAAGAAGTACAAGATTTCAAGGGTGTCTGGGCCGCCTTATCGACTATTTGGAAGAGCCTTAATGACCTTCGTGATACTCTTTGGAATAGCGTCCAGCCAAGGAAACTGCGAACTTCAATCGATGGCCTAATCAAGATGACGAAAGAGATGCCCAGCCGAATGCGTCAATATGCCGCCTTTGAACATATCCAGAACATCTTGCGCAAGTTACTGAAAGCTAACTCGCTACTCGCCGAGATGAAATCTGAGGCTGTCCGCGACAGACATTGGAATAAGATCTACAAGTCTCTTAGACCTGGGAAGCGCTACTCTCCTATTTCCATGACCCTTGGTGATGTTTGGGATCTCAATCTTGCGGCAAGCGAAGTAGTTATTCGGGATATCATTGCCCAGGCACAGGGAGAAATGGCACTCGAAGAATTCCTGAAGCAGGTTCGGGAGATTTGGACAAACTACTCTCTCGATCTTGTGGCCTATCAGAATAAGTGTAAGCTGATCCGTGGCTGGGATGATCTCTTCGCCAAGTGCAGCGAAAACCTCAATTCGCTGCAGGCCATGAGGCATTCACCTTATTATAAGGAATTCGAAGAGGAAGCTGCCTCTTGGGAAGACAAGCTTAATCGAGTTCACGTTCTGTTTGATGTCTGGATTGACGTGCAGCGCCAATGGGTTTACCTCGAAGGCGTATTCACCGGTAACGCTGACATCAAACATCTTCTTCCTGTGGAATCGAACAGATTTCAAAATATCAATACCGAGTTCTTTTCAGTCATGAAGAAGGTGTATAAAGTACCGTTTGTTCTCGATGTCCTCAACATCCCTGAAGTTCAGAAGTCATTGGAGCGTCTGGCGGATTTGTTGAACAAGATCCAGAAGGCTCTAGGAGAATATCTCGAAAGAGAAAGAGTATCATTCCCACGCTTTTACTTCGTTGGAGATGAAGATTTGCTGGAAATTATCGGCAACAGCAATGATACACTCCGCATCGCAAAACATTTCAAAAAGATGTTTGCCGGGTTATCTGGGCTTATTATGGACCAAGAGGCAATCATTTCAGGCTTCACGTCAAGGGAGGGCGAAGAAGTTCGGTTGAAAAAGGAAATATCTCTTGTTAAAACACCAAAGATTAACGATTGGCTAGCACTCCTAGAGAGTAGCATGAAGAGCACTCTCGCTGAACTACTCGCAGAGGCATACAGCGAGTTCCATTCCCTCTTCACTGCCGAAGATGTGGACTCGACCCTTCTTAATGAGTACATAACGAAATTTCCAGCTCAAATTGTTGTCCTCGCTACTCAGGCTGTCTGGACAAATGCGGTTGAAGCATCTCTTCAGGCCGGCGGTTCGACCCTTCAAACTCTCTACGATCAAGAAGTGAAGGTCCTACGACTGCTTGCCACGACCGTTCTTGGGGATCTAGACCCAATTGAGCGAAAGAAGTGCGAGCACCTTATCACTGAATGTGTCCATCAACGTGATGTAATTGAGAAGCTCGTTAGACTCAACGCAACGACCCCAACTCATTATATGTGGCTCCTGCAGATGCGCTACGTATACCAGCCCGAGGGGGACTTCTTGAACCGTATTTCGATTAACATGGCGAATGCCAAGCTGAGCTACGGCTTCGAATACCTTGGAGTCGCAGAGAGACTTGTCAGAACACCCCTGACCGATCGTTGTTTCTTGACCTTAACACAAGCTCTTTCCCAGCGACTTGGTGGGTCACCATACGGTCCTGCTGGTACTGGTAAGACCGAGTCGGTCAAAGCCCTCGGTGTCCAGCTGGGTAGGTTCACACTTGTATTCTGCTGTGACGATACTTTCGATTTCCAAGCTATGGGCCGAATTTTCCTTGGTATCTGTCAAGTTGGAGCCTGGGGTTGTTTCGATGAATTCAATCGTTTGGAAGAGCGAATTCTTTCGGCAGTTTCTCAGCAAGTCCAAAACATCCAATTGGGACTCAAGCAAGGGGTCGAAGACGATAAATCGCAAATAGAGCTTGTTGGCCGTCAACTTCGAGTTAATGCCAACACCGGTATCTTCATCACGATGAACCCTGGTTATGCTGGTCGATCAAACCTACCTGATAACTTGAAGAAGCTTTTCCGCAGTGTGGCCATGTCGAAGCCGGATAAAGAGCTGATTGCCGAAGTTATGCTCTATTCACAAGGTTTCAACCAAGCTAAGCAGCTCTCGAAGCAGACCGTACCATTCTTCGATCGCTGCGGAGCTAAGCTGTCAAAGCAAGCCCACTACGACTTTGGGCTTCGTGCGCTTAAGAGTGTTCTTGTTAGCTCCGGTGGATTGAAGCGTGCTAGGTTGACAGTATCTGGTGGCGATCTTGGTCCTGAAGAGGAGGTTGAGCCCCAAATTATTGTTCAGAGTATTCGGGAGACCATCGCTCCAAAGTTGATCAAGAGCGACGTGGAAATAATGAGGGCGATTGAAGAGGAATCTTTCCCTGGAGTTCAATATATTCCAGCAAGCCTCGACGAGCTTCAGGCATCCATGCGCAGTATTGCTGCTGAAAGAAACCTTGTTGTCAACGATACCTGGATGACGAAGATTCTGCAACTATTCCAAATCCAGACAATTCACCACGGAGTTATGATGGTCGGTAACTCTGGCTCCGGAAAGACAGCAGCCTGGAAAGTTCTCCTTCAAGCCCTTCAGCAAGTAGAGGGCGTGGAAGGCGTCTGCCATGTTATTGACTCGAAGGTCATGTCCAAGGAGGCTTTGTACGGCAACCTTGATTCTACCACCCGAGAGTGGACTGACGGTCTGTTTACGAGTATTCTTCGCAAGATTGTCGACAACCTGAGAGGCGAAGAGACAAAGCGACATTGGATTGTCTTCGATGGAGATGTCGACCCGGAGTGGGTTGAAAATCTTAACAGTGTTCTGGACGATAACAAGCTCTTGACTTTGCCGAACGGAGAGCGTCTCAACCTCCCATCCAACGTGCGAATCATGTTCGAAGTTGAGACCCTCAAGTATGCTACATTGGCAACAGTCAGTCGTTGCGGTATGGTTTGGTTCAGTGAGGATACTGTCACCCCAACGATGATGGTAGACAACTATCTCGGAAAGCTTCGTAAGGTAGCACTGGAGGATCTTGACGAAGACTCAGTTGCTACAGGCCAGACCACAGCCAAGGCATTGGCCATTCAAGGGGAGGTCTCGGATTTGTTACAGTCCTACCTTAAGACAGAAGACTTCCTCCTTACTGCACTCGAGCATGCGGAGAATTTCAATCATATTATGGAGTTCACAGTTGCCCGTGTCCTGAACACCTTGTTCTCGCTCCTCAACAAGACAGTTCGGGACATTGTGGAATACAATGCTCAACATGTTGATTTCCCCTTGGATTCTGACCAGGTGGAATCATTTGTGTCGAAGAAGCTACTTCTTGCGCTCGTATGGTCCCTGACAGGTGACTGCCCACTTGGTGACCGAAAGATCTTCGGTGATTATGTCGCAACCCTATCCACATTCGGTTCGCCACTTCTTGAGGGCAATTCGTCGTTGATCGATTTCGACGTAACATTGCCTCAAGCACAGTGGGTTTCGTGGCAGAACCAGGTGCCAACGATAGAGGTCAATACGCACTCCATTACCCAGACAGATGTTGTGATCCCAACCCTAGATACTGTCCGCCACGAGGATGTCCTTTACTCATGGCTTGCCGAACATAAGCCCCTGCTTCTATGTGGGCCCCCAGGTTCTGGAAAGACAATGACATTATTCAGCGCTCTTCGCAAGCTACCCAACATGGAGGTCGTTGGACTGAATTTCTCGAGTGCAACCACGCCAGACCTACTGATCAAAACCTTTGAGCAGTACTGCGAGTACAAAAAGACATTGAACGGTGTTATTTTGTCTCCAACACAAATCGGCCGATGGCTTGTACTTTTCTGCGACGAGATCAACTTGCCGTCGCCTGACAAGTATGGAACACAGCGCGCAATCTCGTTCTTGAGACAGCTCGTCGAGCAGAACGGTTTCTGGCGAACATCCGATAAAACATGGGTTACGCTCGATAGGATCCAATTTGTTGGTGCTTGCAACCCTCCTACAGATGCTGGCCGTACCCCAATGGGAGCTAGATTCTTAAGACATGCCCCATTGATCATGGTTGATTACCCTGGCCAGTTATCACTTAAGCAGATTTACGGCACCTTCACAAGTGCTGTGTTGAAGATTGTTCCGTCATTAAGAGGATACTCCGATGCACTTACTAATGCCATGGTCCAATTTTACATCGAATCTCAAGAGCGCTTCACGCCGAAGATCCAGCCTCACTACGTATACAGTCCCCGTGAACTCACAAGATGGGTTCGGGGTATCTACGAAGCCATTAGACCACTTGATACTCTTTCTGTGGAAGGGCTAGTACGTATCTGGGCGCATGAAGCACTTCGACTCTTCCAGGATCGTCTAGTCTCCGAAGATGAACGCAAGTGGACCGACGATGCTGTCCGCCGAAATGCGCTTGAGTTCTTCCCAATGATGGATGAAACCAAAGCTCTCGCTGGACCGATCCTATATTCCAACTGGCTCTCAAAGAACTACGTCCCTGTCGATAGAGAACAGCTACGCGAGTTCGTAAAGGCGAGATTGAAGACTTTCTGTGAGGAGGAGGTTGATGTACCCCTGATTCTTTTCAATGACGTCCTCGAGCACGTCTTACGCATTGATCGAGTCTTCAGACAACCACAAGGTCATCTTATTTTGATCGGTGTCAGTGGTAGTGGCAAAACAACATTATCCAGATTTGTTGCCTGGATGAATGGTCTGAAGGTTTTCCAAATCAAGGTCCATGGCAAGTACTCAGCTGAGGACTTCGATGACGATCTTCGTGATGTCCTCCGCCGAAGTGGATGTAAGGGCGAGAAGATTTGCTTTATTATGGACGAATCCAACGTCCTTGATTCCGGATTCCTCGAGCGAATGAATACATTGCTTGCCAATGCTGAAGTGCCTGGTTTGTTTGAAGGCGATGAGTTAGCATCCCTGATGACTGCCTGCAAGGAAGGTGCCCAACGCCAAGGTCTCTTACTCGACTCCCAGGAGGAACTCTACAAATGGTTCACGCAACAGATCATTAAGAACCTTCATGTTGTTTTCACTATGAACCCGCCCGAAGACGGTCTTTCCTCCAAGGCGGCGACTAGTCCTGCTCTTTTCAATCGCTGTGTGCTGAACTGGTTTGGTGACTGGTCTGATCAAGCATTGTTCCAGGTTGGATCGGAATTAACCCATTCTGTCGACCTGGACCGTCCAAACTACACCCCGTCCGATAGTATTCCAGTCGCTTATCGCGATCTCACCTTACCTGCCAGCCACCGGGATGCAGTTGTCAACGCAATGGTTTACATCCATTACTCTTTGCAGCGCTTCAACCTTAAGTTGCTCAAGCAACAGAGCAGAGTCACTTTCCTCACTCCCAGGCACTTCTTAGACTTCGTTGCTCAATACGTCAAGCTTTACAATGAAAAGCGGGAAGACTTGGAGGATCAACAGCGTCATTTGAATGTTGGTCTGGAGAAGCTGAGAGATACCGTGGATAAAGTCCGCGATCTTCGCATCAGTCTCGCAGAGAAAACCGGCCAACTTGAGCGTAAAGATGCAGAGGCAAACGAGAAGCTCCAACGTATGATTGCCGATCAACGATTGGCAGAGCAGCGCAAAACTACGTCTCTGGAGATCCAATCTGCTCTTGAGAAGCAAGAAGTAACAGTGGCTGAACGCCGAGAACTTGTCCTGAACGACCTGGCGAATGCTGAGCCAGCTGTTATCGAGGCGCAAAAGAGCGTTAGCAATATCAAGAAGCAACATCTGACAGAAGTACGTTCTATGTCCAACCCACCAAGGGGTGTTAAACTTGCTTTGGACTCTGTTTGTACCCTGCTTGGCCACCGCATCGACAGCTGGAAGACGGTCCAGGGTATTATTCGTCGTGATGATTTCATTGCAAGTATTGTCAATTACGACAATGAGAAGCAGATGACGAAGAACCTTCGAATCAAGATGCGAAATGATTTCCTTTCCAAAGAAGACTTCACCTACGAAAAGGTCAGCCACGCCAGTAAAGCATGTGGACCTCTTGTCCAGTGGGTTGAGGCCCAAGTCAATTACTCTGAAATTCTAGATCGTGTTGGACCGCTGAGGGAGGAGGTTGGCCTGTTGGAGGAGAAGGCCCTCGAGACCAAGGCGGAGGCCCAGGCCGTCGAGAATACTATCACTGCTCTGGAGCAAAGTATTGCGCGATACAAGACGGAATACGCAGCCCTTATTAGCGAGACACAGGCAATCAAGTCGGAGATGTCACGAGTTCAATTTAAGGTTGATCGCAGTGTTCGTCTTCTCGACAGCTTATCTTCGGAGAGAACCAGATGGGAGGATGCAAGCAAATCATTTGAGACCCAAATCAGCACCTTGGTCGGAGATGTCCTAGTTGCAGCTGCTTTCCTGGCATACAGTGGACTTTACGATCAGCAATTCCGCAAAAACATGATGGACGATTGGCTTGGCCAACTCCAGATGTCTGGCATAGATTTCAAGCAACACAACCCGATTACCGAGTACCTGTCGTCGGCTGATGAACGACTTAGCTGGCAGGAAAATTCTTTGCCAGTTGATGATCTCTGCACTGAAAATGCTATCATACTGAAGCGCTTCAATCGTTATCCTTTGATCATTGATCCTTCCGGACGTGTCACAGAGTTCCTTCAAAAGGAATGCAAGGATCGGAGATTGACTGTTACGAGCTTCTTAGACGATTCGTTTACCAAACAGCTTGAGAGTTCACTTCGTTTCGGTAACCCCATTTTGATTCAAGATGCCGAGCATTTGGATCCGATCCTTAATCATGTCCTCAACAAGGAGTACCAAAAGACTGGCGGGCGTGTTCTCATCCAGCTTGGCAAACAAGAAATCGATTTCTCCCCAGCCTTCAAGATCTATCTCTCAACCAGAGATCCATCTGCTACATTTGCACCAGATGTATGCAGTCGCACAACCTTCGTGAATTTCACTGTCACCCAGAGCAGTCTCCAAACACAATCATTGAACGAAGTCCTGAAATCTGAGCGACCTGACGTGGATGAACGAAGATCCAACCTGATCAAATTGCAGGGAGAATTCAAGGTCCACCTTCGCCAATTGGAGAAGCGTCTTTTGCAGGCTTTGAACGAGTCCCGTGGTAATATCTTGGATGATGACAACGTTATTGAAACTCTCGAAACGTTGAAGAAGGAGGCCGCTGAAATCTCAAAGAAGATGAGCAATACCGAAGGGGTAATGGCAGAAGTCGACGCAATTACACTCCAGTACAATATCATTGCTCGGTCTTGCAGCGCTGTATTTGCTGTGCTGGAACAGCTCCATTACCTCAACCATTTCTACCAGTTCTCGTTGCAGTATTTCTTGGACATTTTCAACAGCGTTCTCCACGACAACCCAAGGTTGGCCACCGTGACAGACCACAATGTTCGACGGGATATTATCATAGAAGACCTATTCGTGACAACGTACCAACGAACTTCACTTGGATTGTTACAGAAGGACCGCATAACATTCGCAATGTTGCTTGCTCAAGCCTCGCCATTTCAGATGGATAAGAGCCTCATTGATTTAATACTGGATGATGGCATTGATGGTACAGACCTATCTACTGAGACAGACCGCAAGGACGAAATATTTGCGCGAGCGGCACGTGTTCCTGCTCTAAAGGGGAAACTGGACAACATAGCTCCTGCAGATTTGGACCGCTTCCTATGCGAAGAAATGGGAGAGAATTTCATTCCCAAGATTTGGGACGACAATACCAGCGACATTGACAAAGAGCTGCTGTCATTACTAATTGTTAAGATCTTCCGCCTGGATCGATTTGTTCCTTCCGCAGAGCGTTTGGTTACCGCCGTATTTGGCTCAAGAATCTTCGACATGACGGAAGATCTAAGCCAGACTGTAGAACAGGTCTCGGCAAGCCGCCCTATTGCCCTCTGCTCCAGCCCTGGGTTCGATGCCAGTTACAAGGTGGACAGTCTCGTTGAAAGAGTCCAGGCTTCTTGCACGAACATAGCCATGGGTTCAAACGAGGGCTTATCAACTGCAGACAAGGCAATCAGCAATGCAGCCGCCACCGGATCCTGGGTTCTTATCAAGAACGTTCACTTGGCACCTACATGGCTTCAAAGTCTTGAGAAACGTATGGATTCTCTCAAGCCGCACCCAGACTTCAGACTCTTCCTGTCGATGGAATCGAGTCCGAAAATTCCCGTCAATTTGCTGAGAGCTTCTCGCGTCTTGATGTACGAGCAACCTGCTGGAGTGAGAGCAAATATGAAAGATTCTCTTTCATCTGTTTCAACCAGGGCGATTAAGACACCAGTTGAGCGTACTCGCCTCTATCTTCTGCTCTCTTTCCTGCATGCGGTTGTGCAAGAGCGTCTGCGCTATGCGCCAAATCTTGGCTGGAAGGGTTTCTGGGAGTTCAATGACAGCGATGTATGTATTACCCGAATCACCTATACAAGTTGCCTTTACTAACTTCATTTACAGTATGAATGCTCTGCGCATGTGATCGACACGTGGGTCGAATCCGTCTCTGCCGGCCGGTCAAACATTGCACCCCAAAATCTCCCATGGGATATGTTACGGACTTTAATTACTGAAACCTATGGAGGGAAGATTGACGATGAAGGAGATTTCACACGCCTTACCCAGCTAGTGGACTCCATCATGACTCCCGCAGCATACGAGATAGGCCATAAGCTTGTGGAAAGCACACCAGGACTCACAGTAGCCATAGATGGAAGTGACGGAAGCTTGGTTGTTCCCGGCGGTACCGGGTTGAAAGAATATATGGAGTGGGTGAATAAGTTGCCAGAGAGAGAGCCGCCGACTTATCTCGGCCTGCCGGCGAACGCAGAGAAGTTGCTCCTTGTGGGCTTAGGAAGGAGCATGATTGGAAATCTCGGGAAGATCACCGAAATACTCGATGAAGGGGAGCAGTTGATGGCTGAGGCGGCCGTAGCGGCCTGAGGAAGAAGAGCCGAATGTGGCTAATGTGTTGAAGATAACGGGAGATACGGAGTTGATGTATGATGTTTCGTTTGTATGATTTTGGATCAGTTGTATATTTAGCTTATTTCGGCGCGGTCTTGCTTTCCAAGGATAGGGCTAGATTGTACGGGTACGGGAAGCGGTGGTCTGTCTTATACCCTTTTCTTATGTATACTTTTTCTTTCATTGAGGCTACAGTAGTATAACCTCCAAATAAACACCTTTTAAATATGACTCTTATGAACGAGATAGAGGCCTCGTGTGGGCTTTCTTAGCGATGTATCTGCTGGTCGAGCATCGTCTGGCAACCCCGGGCGATTGGTTCCTGTTATCACCTCGATTACAACACCCCAATGTCCACTATGCCACCCGAGAGTATGGAATCACGATAAAGCACTCAAATAGCTCACAACATGGCCTTGCCAAACAGTGACCGACGGATCCTCCGTCATCCAAACAATCACAATCACAGCTTGCTTGAAAGTAACCCCTGGCGGCCCCCATTATCTGAACAAATTACTGTGACCTCCACCACCATCCTCCTACGCCCGCAGCAATGAGAACCACTGTCCCCGCGATCCTCAAAACCGCTCTCTTTACCATCTTCCCCAGAGCCTTATTTGAATTCTTCTCAAACTCACTGCCCCCCTTATTTCCCCAAGGGAAGTCCTCATCCGGCGCCTCCTTGCCCAAAAACTCACACAGCGGGCCCCACCCATCCTGAACCTCCCAATCCAAATACTCCCTCCCCTCCCCCTTCAACTTCCCCTCCAGC
>JPJV01001527.1:0-21290 GCA_000750745.1 Pseudogymnoascus sp. VKM F-4281 (FW-2241)
GAATGGGCCAGCGTATTCGCGAATATGGTATATTCGCGGTTGGGCCGGAACATATATAATGAGTTTGGTAAGTTGTAAAGCCCGACGCTGCGGAAGATTAACCAGCAGGCTAACTGGTTGGGTCCTAGATTGAGGCTTCTTAAGTGCAAGTCGATGTATTTCGGTCTGTGTAACACCACACCCGAGCGAGACACTGCCACGTAGACTCCTGATGCATCCGCGTCATAAAAACGAATTGAAATACGTGACATAATTCAATTGTCCACATCGTGATGAGTGTTATGCGCGATAACGTAGATGTAGTAGGGCTTCCGCCAAGTCCCGTCTACACCACTACCTCTGATGCTTAAACTACTCAAAAGAGGACTGGGTGATTGAGACCCAACTTCAGGCAATTTGGCCGTGTTGTCGACGCCACACTCATGATGGACAAAGACACCGGTCGGCCCCGCGGGTTCGGTTTCGTGACTTTTGCTATCCCCTCCCCTCCCCAATTCAACAACCTCGATGACAGTTTATTTTTTTAACTAAACTTTAGTCCCCCAGGCACAGTACAAACACTTGAGAATCATGACCGCGCAAAACTCCGTCATCTTTGTCGTCGGTAGGCTCTCTTATCCTTTGCTACTGACCATATCGAGCCTCTAAATTTTAATTAACTGCGATAGGTCCCCCCGGTGCTGGCAAAGGTACTCTTAGCGCCTATCTTACAAAGAAATTTCCCGTGCAGCACATCTCAGTCGGTGATCTCTTAAGACGGATCAAAAACAACAACACCGATCCCCAAGCAGCAGCCCTCGCATATATGCTGAACAAGCAGAGACTGATTGATGGAAAGGTTCTGGTCCCTATTTTAAAAACCGAGCTGGAGGAGCTGGCGTCGCGCGATCAGAGGAAGAGCGGCATTCTAGTAGACGGGTTCCCGCGGAACTTGGAACAGCTGAGGCAATTTGAAGCGGCAAGTATACTCTCGAACAGTCTTAAAAAGTGTTTTACTGATGTAGCGAGCAGTTCGCAAAATCCGAACTCGTTCTATTTTTCAACTGTCCCAAAGAAGTCGCGAAGCAACGATATCTCACGCGAAACTTGGAAGGGCGGGAGACGGATGACGAGGCGGTGTTCGAGAAGCGATATGAGGAGTATGTACAGGAGAATGGGGTTATCATAAGTCAATATGCGGGAAGGGGGCTCTTATTAGAGATTAGTACCAGTATGGCGGCAGAGCAGTCGCGGGAGGAACTCTGTAAAAGACTAGGCAAAAATGACAAGTGGAGCAAGATTATTGGCAGCTAAGCAATGCAAGCTATGAAATTCCAAACGAGGATACAGTATGATAGTCGTAAATACTTAATTGTCAACAGGTGTGTTTACTCCCATCGTACCTCCGAACTCCATTGGCGCTTCAGCAAAACTTCACAGAGACTCGCTAAATCAAGCTACGATTGTGTTGAGCTTGATAGGGCAAGTCTCCATATTGAAGCAAATCAATTGGCAAGTATCTTCAAGTGAACATTTTAAAAACGCACAGTAACTTACAAGATGATGAATGGACAGAGTTGAGGAACAATATCTCAAGCGCTGACAACAAGTATGTCTCAGAGCTATTAGCGACTCTCAAAGCGTTTCAAATCTACACACGCAGCCCATTCATCAACTGCCACAAGACATCACCAACCTCTCGGACTGAGAGTCAGCAATCATTTTCAAGGTTTGCGATGGGAGAGTTCGGCTGCACTGTCATACGTGGTAGGCGGACTTCCGAGTCATCAAGGCAGTCATCAAATTTGTACTACTTTGACTAAAGATATTGATAGAATAGGAAGTCGATGACGACAGAGGATGGTTGATGGTAACCACATTTAAGCTCCGCTTGCTGTGCTTGAAGTGGAGCAACGGCAAGTATGGATTTTTTTGGTTAGCTTCTAGCCTCTCGCGACTGTGTCTTCCTGCACATGGGCGGGGTAACCTTGTATGGCTGGGTTAGTGTTACCGTACTCTTTGGAAATGTATGTTCAGAGGCTGAGACGAAATCAAGTGGTTTGACTTGCAGCAATAAATATAGCAGACTACTGTAGATAATATATTATTGTATGCTTCGAATCCTCTTCATACGGAAAACTTAAATTCTGCGGTCGATACCACCTCAGACATGACACAACGAAAAGCGCAACGAAGAGCGCAGAAACCAACATGGTCAATGTTTCCTTTACTGCACGATAGTGTGTTCTCCTTGCTTGAAGTCGAAGGCCTTGATTTCACATTTCATGATCTCGACGATGATGTTGATATCATGCGAACCTACGACACCAGTATCGTGGGCCAGTTTAGCTGTCGCAACCGAAAATGCCGGTCGAGTGGATGGCTAAGCATGCGAACCGCTATCACTATTCGCATTTCACAGCAAGAAACTCATAGTCTTTTTACCTGGGACTAAAGTAACCGATTTTTAAAAGTATTGCAGTTTAAATTCAGGTCCATTAAATTTGATGCATTGCAAACTTATTAGGATATGTGAGAATTTGACTTCGGATCCACCCGCTCGCTGTAAGCCTGCCCCACGAGATAAATGAACTTGACCACACCCGCATTGGATGAGCTGCGTGGTTTCCCTAAAGATCGTTCTGCGGAATTACATATCATCACTTTTAAATCGTAGCACCGAAGAGGTCTAGCCTGCAATGCCCCGATTCTTTACAGTCTATGCCTCCTGCATCGGCTGCAAGCTTGAAGATGACACTGACGACATTCGAAAATGAATTGCCTCAGGGAATCGTAACATTCCTCACATTGATGAGGGCCTTGGACAAACCGCCATTTCCTGTGGTCACATTCATGACTTTCTCGAAGATTTTGAACAGTTCGTGCAACCAGAGCGTTTCTTACGGCTTGAATTGAGTCCTCGGGTAGTTGGATTTGTTGCAGTTGTTGAAGGGGATCTGCCAACGGTTGAGACTCATTGGCTGGGGCAGGCAAGGGTTCGGGTTCCCGATCTATAATTTGGTTTGCACGAACAAGCAGGCGACGTTCATCCCATTGTTCACAGCTGCAACTCTTCCATTCTTGTCCGCAAACGTAACAGAACTGAGCGCCGCAACGGCAGCTGCCATGGTATTAGTATATGTCGAACATGAAGTGGGATTGAGCACGAACGTCATATGATTGCAGCCATGATCAAGCTCTACAAGCCTCCAACAAGAATAGCATCGCTGCCACCCATTTTCTCTAGCTGTGTCCAGAACTTGCTGCAAAGCTGCATCGTTTGGACAATCTCCCGTGTGCGCCGCCGCTTTGCACGTGGTGCAAGTCATCGAGCCGCACTCATGACATGCGGCCACCTCGACGTTGACATTTTGAGTATTAATGAATGCCGAACATGTCGGTAAGTAACAATAGGTCCTATTTGGAGTTTCGAATTCGATTTGTTTCCTCTCAAACGCTTGCACTAGCTCGGAACTTAGAAATATTCGAACAGCTATTATCGGAATCTGTTGGCGACAGCAGCGTGGAGGGAAAATGGATTCGTCTGTCATGGCCGTTTTGAATAGGTCTTCCAGACAAGCCCGGCAATATTCGTGACGGCATGGAACACGGGCAACGTCAAAAAACTTTTTTTCTTCTCGGCAGGCTTCGCAATAAGCTGTGATTGAGAATGGATTGGGGTTGCTCGCCGCCCAAGTTGACGACTCTGCCTGCCCATCTTCGTTGTGTTCTTGATGCGGTAGATCTTGTCGTGTTTCCTCAAAACCAGAGACATACAATATCTGGAGTTTTGCCAAGAGCTCGTCGTCCAATAGTTGCGACTTCGAGCGCGAATCCGGATAGTCGACGTTCGACGTTTCTGCGCCCTCAGTCAACCGGCGAGCCATACCACGATCTCTGACAGCGATGTCTTCTTGCGACAGAGTCTCCCCTAGAATTAGCCCATCGGTTTGCACAGCATCCGCAATGCTTTGAGTCATCCTCCTATCTGAAAGGAATATAGACAAGCCTTCCAGTTCTTGCTTCTGCAACTGGAACGCGATTGATTCGTCCGATATTTCATCCTCGCGGGCCTTTCCTTTTGACGAAGACGAGTAGAAATCTGCATCTTGAAGCTGAAGCTGAATAATAAGATATGCAGTCTGTTCATCGACGCCTTGAGGAAATTCCTGGTCGACGCAATCCATTATAATTGAGGAGTTTTGCCAGTATTAGTGAGCACTCATGCGCCTTGCGGTGAATGGACGCGGGGCTAATTTCCGTAACCGTTTGTACTTGATTTGTGGGGTGCCCAGTACGGTCGTCAGATGTGCTACAACATTTTACAAAATAATCCCGACAAAGAATCAGAGAGAAGCGGAGGCGTCATTCTGAGACATCTTCGGCTTATTTCACCTCATAACAAGTAATCAATAAGCTGCTTTTCAAAAATATATAACTTATATAAAGCACGTACATTGAACGAACAAATAACGACATCTAGATGGATCGATACAAGAAATAGTCAATCAATTTTTGCATGGCTTGCACATTTACATCTTAAGAACGTCGACGGTCTTTTCCGCAGCTGTGACAATAGCCTCGTCTCTCGGCGCGCATCCGCCAACGACGGCTATGACAGCATCACCAACACTAACTTTGCAAAAGAATCCAGTCTCGTCATCATCATTTCTATAGCCTGTAGCGTAATTGACCTTCTGGGATTTTGCGAGATGTCCAACGAGGTTTTTTGGGTGTGTGACATCCACTTCGTCGTTATTGAGGGCTATTCGGCGCAGGTAATCTAACAGTCCTAGCCGCTCTGCAAATTTCATACATTCAGCTAGGTCCCCTTGTGAGTCAATAAAAATGGCTCCAAACACGGCCTCGATTAAATCGGAGAAAAATTTGTCTGCGCTTAAGCGCGTGAGCAAGACCCATGGGTATGTTTTCCCTTGACTTAAGGAGAGATGAATGTCTGCGCGAAGACTATGGTATCGCTTTAAGCACGCTTGTTGTGCCTTTGTGATCTCACGGCTCTCGTGGCGCATGAATTGCCATAAATGGAGATTCCTTGTTCCGTATTTCTCCTCGAATACACCGAAAGCAGGTTCGTATACGTCGACGGTGTTTTGTGTGAGCGTGAGTTGCATCGCAAGGTATGCGAGGAATTGGGCATTGACGAGTGCGGTTTTTATTTGGGTCATTTTACCTTGGGAAAGATTGGCGTCGGCGGCAAAGAGCGCAGAAGCAACGATCATGTCCAGAACTGCGTCTCCGAGGAATTCAAGTCGCTGGTATGATTCTGTAAACTCGTCTCTTTGACAAGATGGGTGCGTGAAAGCCTCCAAGAATATATAACTGTCCCGGAATTTATAGCCAACGAGCTCTTCCGCATCAACCAGGTTTTTGGTGCCATAGCATGTCTTGCCCTCATAGCGAGAAATAGTTTGGAAGTTTATAGGGTTGGAACATATATCGGGTAAAAAAACGTGTATACATGATTGAGCCGCTGCAAGACCGTTGTCAATAAAAGCGGCTCCTATGAGTGCCTCGACAACATCAGCAAGAATCTTCCGCGACAACTCTCGCGGCGTGCTTGAATCTACCAGCATCTCTGAAATTGTAGGTGCGACCCATTTCCTTGTTAAGAGAGGTGTGGTCAAAATATATGTATCCAGTCCGGTGTCAACGGCTGCTTTGGCTAGGCGGGTGTTGCATACTAGGCCCTTCCTGCGAATGGAAAGGTAGCCTTCGTGCCAGTTGGGGTGGTCCGCATAGAGCTGAGTAGAAACGACGAATTTCAGAAGGCTATCTCCAAGAAATTCGTAGCGCTCATAGTTACTCGTCCACTGAGCTGACGGTGCGCTGATGGCTGTGATTATGTGGTCGAGTTCCTTGAATTTGACGTTTTTGATGATTGTTTGGCTTAGCTGAGTAGCGATGAGGACTACCTCACGCTTTGAAATTGGCCTTGTTTGATTGCATGGATAGCTAATAGTATTCTACCCTCTTGATTAGAGGATTGGGCTTGTGTTGGTTGTGGCATTATTAACTATAGATGGGTTGACGCGTTTTGGTGTTTTGGTGGGCGACTCGCCCGTGTGGGCGACTCGCTCGTGAAATACGTTAGCTTATCGACATGAAGAATAGTAATCTGCCACTGTCTCGGGGAGACCGGCAATCTAATATAATACTCCTAAAGCCTTAATGATTCCACAATGAAGATTTCCCATCTGCTAGAAGGTTCATTAGCTACTAATTCAAGGATGTCACATAATGGAGGTGAAAACTTACATCTTTTTAGGGAACATAACTCAACTCTTCAAGACATACTTGAATACTTTTTAGATAACTCCAAACTCCTCCTAGAAGATGTCCCTAACTGTCTGCTACTAAGTCTCCCTCTTCTTTTTCAGTGCCTCCTCCTTTCCAAACACCTCAAAGTCGTCTTTGCATTCGCCATTATATGGATTGCCGGGGATGACAAGATGGGGCTTCCTCACACGATCAGAAACCACATGGTGGTGGCCTACGCTCTCCTCTTCCGTCTCGGTAGCTTCGACCATAAGTCTGAACTCGTGGATCGCGCTCAGGGAATTAGAGATGCGGGATAGGGTGTTGAAGAGTGTCACGAGCTCAGTCCGCTTAAGTACGGGGGCGTCGGTTGCGTGGTTGTCGAATTCGAAGAGGACTTTTAGAGAGGCGCCGTAGCCGGCGGTCTGCAGCTTGCCCCAGAGCCGGCACTTGTCACAGCCCACGCAGTCCAAGATGTGGCTCACGTTTCGGAAACGGTTGCGGCAGTCCTCCTTCAAGCTCGGGCCCTCGCGTTAGCGAACATGAGGCTCTCGTTGAAGATTGGAGGTTGAGCTGCAGCGCGGGAAGTCAAAGCTTGCACCTTATCCCTAGTCATTCGATCTTGTCCTGGATCACCGGAGTAGAAGGCGTAATTCTTGAGATCAAGTTTCGTCACTGCGCGGAGGACGAGGGCTTGTTGAAGCAGTGGTCCGACACTCGCTCTAGAAACCTATGCAGGCGGTCTTTGTAGCACTACAAGTTAGGCGTCCACTTGCCCGAGGTCTGATTTAGATAGTCCTAGCAGATATGAGTGCTGATGGATGTATGCATGCCTGATATGACCCTGTAGAAGACACGCTTCTCAAGACACTCATCCTCAAGCTCCAAGGCTTTCTAGGTAACCTTTCACATATTCTGAGATTCTTCAAGAGCCTAGTGTTTTATCCTGTTCTCTAGCACTGATTTTAACTCATTTGCTGCAGGTCCGAGATTCTCAAAGTGAGAAGGTCATAGAGAGGCAGATTTCGGGAAAGACTTTTTGGAGAAACAGTTCTCCCGGTATATCGCATCCCGTACTTGCTTTGCGCTTTCCCCTGAGTATCCAGTGAACCGCTCTAGGTTATCCACCAAGCTCACATAGTCTCCTTTGGCAGTAGCGCTCTCATCTCCTGGCACGCAGTAGTCTCGTTCGTCGCTCTCGTCGTCGTATTCAACCACGCAGCTCTCCCCGACATCTTCACCTAGAATCCCTTGCAGAGATTTTTTCGGCCCCTTTCTTGTTGTAGCTTCTTCCCCAGGTGGCCAGCCTTAGGGCCCTGTAGTTTTCCTAATTCTTCCGCCCTCCATATCGCAGGAATGCCTGCCTCGTCGTCTAACGTACTGACTGCGCAGGCAATATTATCGCACATGCTATTAGCGTCATCCCAAAACGGGCATTCTTTTCCAAAGAGATTTAATCTGTAGTACGAGAAGAAATCTGTCTTCTGCGTGATATCGAAGGGGTCGGCTTTGAGGTCATAGTTGAGTCCATCGAGCGTCGAGTACGAGGCGCATGCGTCTAAGACGATTGCCTTTGGGGAAATCTGGCTTAGGCATTAGACTGGTATTTTGGACGCAAGGGAGGATGGCATACCGTGCAAAGATCAGGGTCCGGAATATGCGATTTTGATGCGTCCTTTAGCTCTTAGCATGGGAGGGGTCTAGCAGGCGAATACCGCTAGATAAAAGAGCTGTGCTGCGGTCCACATGGCTACCACGAGACACATGGCCTCTATTCTTTTGTATCTGAGAGTCTAAGGAGGCTTATGTGTAGATGGGAAGAAGGTCTAAGCGGTTAAATCATGGGTGGTCTTTAATTACAATCGCCGTTAAGGCCACGATTCGGCACTGCGCAAGCTAGGCAATACGATGACGAGTAGGCATTTCGTAAATATCACTAAAGGGTCAAGCTCAAAAATATATAAACGGAAGGAATAAATTTTACGTAGTGGTAATGGGGACATAATCACAAAGCGGGAGATATTAGAGGAATTCTAGCAGACGGTTGAATCATAAGGTAGGTTAACTAACGCATACGTTTGCAGAATCGGCATGGGATCAAAGAAGTTACTATCTTGATCTGGTTGTGCTCACATCGAGACAATGAACTCCTTGATCCCGTGTAGGTATGCTATAATTCAGACGACACTCCGATCCGTCAGAAGGACAGATGGCGAATGAAGTCTCTGAAGCTCAAGATTAGTTGGACCTATTCACAGCCAGGTCTTTCTCCATTGCCTCATGCCTCTTTGCCTGATTATCCGTGTCTTCTTGGAACGTCGAGAAATCAGCTTTATTATACCCATCATCCGAAAGCATATATCTCGATGCCTCAGTCTCTGGAGCATACGGCGGACGATAGATGACCTCAGTGCCGGTGCACTCCGCGGCTTGCCCAGTAATCGCATCATCTGCCAGGAACCCATGGATCGCTTTCACCATAGTCGATGGCCAGGTTACCAGGTGTGGCGGCATGGAATCCACGATAATTTGAGGCATCAATCCTGATGGTGTGACACCGGGACACAAGCAATTCACTGTGATTGCTTCATTTTGATCTTTTAAGGCTTGTCCCATTGCACGAGCCAGACCCATGACCTAATATGTCCATGTTAGTATATGGTCCAGTCAGAACGCTCGCGTAGTACTCACCGCATTTTTGGATCCTGCATAAAGTGGTAGTTTTCCAGCTACATACAACGCGGCAGCGCTAGCTGTCATCACCAACTTGCCAGATTTCGACTCGTTCTTTCGGAACGCGGCGAGTGCGAGATACGATGTCCAGATAACACCATTAAGATTCACGTCCAGGGTCAGAGTGTTTGGTTGCTTCGGCCAGTCCTGACCATCCGCTGTTTTCTCGTAGAGATCGCAGCTCTCGCCAATACCCTGAACATGATTTAGTTAGAGCACCGCCCTTTGTGAGGTTAATTGATGAAGGACACACTGCGTTTGCGAACACAAGATCAATACGGCCCCAATGATTGAAAGTTCGGTCAAAGGCGGTTACAAGTTCGTCGTACTTAATAACGTTGCCCTGAATGAATAAGACGCGCTCTCCTAGCTTCTTCGCAAGTGTGTTTCCAGCCGTCCCTTCGAAGTCAAATACGGCGACATTCCATTCTTTCGCGACCAAGTCCTCAACTACAGCAAGACCAATTCCGGATACTGTGTGGGTAGCAGCATGAGCCATGGCCTTAACCCTACGCATAGGATGGTCTTACCTCCTCCTGTTATGAAGGCAACGTTTGACTGTGCAACCATGGTTAATATTTAGGCGCTCGCATGTAGTAACGATGCTTTATAATATAGTCTAGAGTATAAACCAAGGGGTTCTTATAGTGTTGTATAATAGTCTTGCGCGGGTAAGCATAAGCACGTTCTCCGCATTTTCGCAACACCCGCTGTGCCTATGCTATCGGGAACAGTTAGGCTATAGACAAATAATAGCACTAGCGTTTATAGCGTTGACTCGATAGGGATTGATCTAGCCTAACCGTTAGTTGTAGGTTTTGCTCAGCCGTTCTTTGACTAGGTCATCTTGACTCAAGCTAAGCCGTAGCGAAACATGTGCCTTTTACCTTTGTGAGCTACCTCTCTCTCTAAGCAATCATGCTCCCGACATGGGTTCCCCTCTTTCGCTCTACACTCTTTGGTGCATTAGCGTAAAACTTGCCTGAGTATAGCATATACTATATGCTCGCGCCATTCTTGACTAGCATGTGTCATGGAGTGTGAATCATGGTTACAAGCTTTAATGTACACACCTCTTCGATAACTTTGTGCTGACTCGACAAGTTAACTTTTCTCAGTGTTTAGGCAACCTATTTTTTTCTCTCTCGGCCAACCATTTTTTCTATAATAGTGGTAACATCAGAATACGAATACTAGAGAGTTTAGCTGTGATCCGTTACACAAGCAA
The DNA here is from genome assembly GCA_000750745.1 of Pseudogymnoascus sp. VKM F-4281 (FW-2241). Taxonomy (NCBI): domain Eukaryota; kingdom Fungi; phylum Ascomycota; class Leotiomycetes; order Thelebolales; family Thelebolaceae; genus Pseudogymnoascus; species Pseudogymnoascus sp. VKM F-4281 (FW-2241). Next base: position 10,217 of record JPJV01001527.1, read on the forward strand.
GGCCCGAGATCATATCTAGAACTACTTAGCGTCGAAACCTTAGCGGTCATGTGTCCATTCCTAGGTGTATAGATTCCCTCAGATGTAACAATGCAAGTTTGGGTACATTGTAAGAGGGCAACAAGGGTGAAAACAAGTAGCTTTATACGGGCGAATGGTGGGATAGACTGTATGGAGGCAAAGAATGTGGATTTTATGCGAATTGGCTAGGTTGCCCCTCGGGCCGCTTCGTGGATCGTTTAGTAAGGTTAATCACGTATAGCAAGCGCCACCACGTTTATTACACATTTAGATGGTTTGCATCGTGATATTCGGCTACCCGAGAGGAGGCCACAAATCTCGGCTACTGATATATGTAAGGGGGTACGTTGAATGCAAGGGGTTGTGAGGAAGCCACTAAGTCAGTTGAATCAACGATTATAATCTGATCAGAGTGCAGTGTACTAGGTTACTCGAGGGTTAAACCATACAGTGTATCTAATCATGGGGAACTTGGCGTCGTAGGAGTCCGAGCTTTCACCAAGACTTCCGTCACTTTGAAATTTTAAAATATCCATATATTATTGTGCATTTCTACTGAGGAGTCGTGAGACCTTTAAGGTCGTTATACTGACGCTTTTACGTACATGAGCCTAGGCGGCTAGATCTGCGGAGAGCATCAGACCCTTCGGAGGTCGCTTCTTGATTCAACTATGTAGGAATATATCAAATATATTTCTCTTTCTGTCCAGCACACCTGAGTTTGAGTAGGTGCTTCTAGCCTTCTTATTCTAGTGCTGACAACGGAGGGTCGAGTCAGGCTTGCAGATAGCAGTGCTCTGGAAATGTGGAGTTGCTGGAGTTGCAGGGATAGCCAACTGTTTGTGATCCGGGGTGAACGGGACGCAAATAACGGAGTTAACCTCGGTAGAACAGGCTACGTCATGTATAAAGGCTTTGCTTTCTCCCTCAACATATTCCGACTTCCTTTCTACCAACCTTAGCAAAATCAGGTTTTTTTAATTCTAGACCCATTCATCAAACTTCAAAATGCCCGCGCTTATTACCCTCCTCTACCCGGCGGTTGAGTTCGATCTTGACTACTACCTCAACAGCCACATGAAGTTGGTTCAGGAAAAATGGGGCAAGTCTGGGCTACGGAGCTGGTATGTTCCTTAGATATTCCTTAACCTTCTGCTATAGTAGGACGGCCCTCACAAGATATCCAGGTCGGTTACTAAGCTGGATCCGAGCAGCGGCAACATTGCGCAATGCTCTTTGGTCTGGGATAGCGTGGAGGCATTTCAAAACGCAGTTACGAGCGAGGTCGGGGCTAGTGTCATGGCGGATATCGCCAATTATACTAAGGGGAAGCCGAGTACTATTGTTGGAGAGATCGTTGGAACTTCTTAGGCAATATTAAACATCAATTTGACTTTAGAGCAGTGCTCTGAATTGTATAAACATCCTCCCATTTGGTGACATATGGTTAATAAGCCGAGGACCTCGGGCCCCATACATAAAGCTAGGAGGCAGACTCTACCAGCTGCTGCTGCACCAAGAATAGCACGACTACCACGACTACCGCCAACGCCACCGACACCAAAACTAGCACTTACACGGTCTCTTCACAATTGGATATTCATGACACGGATGCGTGGACAGAAAACGACTTGACCGGTGTTGCGCATGCCAATCTAAATGTAGCTTTGGCTGACTTCCCGATGCTTGACTCGACAATCATGTCAGCTTCATGGAAGGCACGGATACTGAAGTTACGCCAAGCACTGCACGCGACACAATCAGTACGCCCTGCACGATCCCCTCGACGTCTGAACTTTTAGCTGGAACTTTGCTTTGTAACTCGATGAGAGATGGCAATCGACCATCTATCGGTCAACTTGGTACAGTCATTATGTCAGCCTCACACCTTGATGGCAAGCGTTGGTATCTGGCTGGAGCACTGCCGAACCACAAACTGAACAGCAAAGAGCGAGCTGAGATGTCGACCTAGAATGATGGAGACATCGCAATTCGTGCTGTCGTAGAAAGCTGGTGTGAAGTTCAAACTCAATACCCTTTAGACATAGGATGGCAATGGCTAAGAGAAGTTGACGAGAATCTTTACCTGGGCATTGGGAAGCCGGAACAGCGACAGAGTCTTAGGAATTGCCGTATTTTGCTTTTGCATCAAATGCACCCACAAGCCGGGTACGACAAGAGGCTGCTACTTCGAGACCACCCACAGTGTGTCTCCATGTCGAGGCAGTATTAATAGATGAGTTCTAGGACACGAACCTAGTCCAATTTGATCTAATGCGCCTTATAGCTACGTCACGAAAAAAAGTCACTATTGTAGGAGATCCTAATTAGAGTATCACCGTGGGTGGAAGCAAGTTGCGCCACCTCAGATTGCGACCGTAAGTACCTCACCATAGTAATTTGTATCATCCAAAGGGATATTTATTGTCGCAGCTCAATCTTGCACCTACTTCTATGATTGGAATTACAGGTAAGTGCGAGCTTGGAGGGGAGAGTGGCATTTTGTTGTTGGCTACGAAAAGTCTGTGGATGGCGACGAGTTCGCGACGTACAAAGCAACGCACCTACCAGCTCCCTTTAACTGGGCAGTACGTACTCAGGTGCGCCATCAAAACCATCTGTGGTGAATTAATGGGTACCAGGGTCCACGATAAAGTAGAGGGTGGGGACGATCAACAGGGCCATCAACAGGGGCGATCAGCAGGGGCTGACCGCCTTTATTCTGTCGGACGGTACGGTACTCTATATGTCACAGTGCTGTGATTTTTACTGCACATTGCTCTTTCGCCTGCTGTAACTCCCACTGTGCCGTACATATCACTGTACCGTTGACTACACCGAAACCATCACGGTAACTAGAATTAGTTTGGTACTGTAGAAGTTACGCTACCGAGAGGGACGCAGTACCTTAAAAAACAGCCCACTGTGATATTTACAGTACAGTAGTTTAGGAAATCAGTCACATGGGACCCAAAACTCACGTGATATATTGATGCTTGGAGTAGCCCGAACGATACTCACAACTCACAGGCATGCCAACTCCTTTTATCACCAATCTTGATCTCATTATGGCCTTTCCCCTAGTATAGTCTCGTGACTTGTGGCCGGAGGTAGAGCAGGTTTTGGTTTTTGGATTTCAGGAACGATGCCTTCGGTCTAATAATTCGCCGGTGGCCGATCATTCATCTAAGGCACGTAATGAGATTTTAAGTGCTCGAGGACGCGTAAAGCAGTAACTAGCGCTAGCCGAAAACAGTAGCTCCGACACTATAACCTCGCATAAAGTTATAAAACTACAAAGTATTTTTCTTAGAGCACGTGATGAGTTCCGATTTTAGATCGACCGACAGAGTTGAAAAGGCGCCACTTGCCACTAACAAGCATTGAGACGTTAGAAAAAGTCGTTTTGCCAGAGCTCGAGAAAAGACATTCCGGCAACACGCCTAGGGATGAATCTATTTAGAGCCGCATCTCGGACCGACGCACAGTGGCTGTTTGTTGGCCTTGCCTCGGCATTCCTCGATGTCGAGCAAGATGGTGCCAATTTATCGCAATCTCGAGCCTGCAATGCAGGTTTCAAGCCTGGATGCAAAGCCTTTTACACCTCAAATGAAGACAGTGAAAATGGCTCTCAAAATCACAAGGGGTTAGCCGAGGCAGACCTCGATGAGTCGTCGGACCTAAAGAGCCAGATTCTCGTGTTTCAGTACAAAGGGAAATTCCACGCCATAGATCATGTATGTCAGCCAAATGAATTTAATGCAATTTACTACGGCTAATTTTAATAACACAAATTTGTAGCAATGCCCTCATTCATCATTTCCTCTTTCACAGGGCACACTTTTTGATATCGAGGACTTTGGCGTTGTTCTTAGCGCTGGACTTACATGTCCGAAACATGAGTGGTCTTTTGACTTATTTACTGGAACAGGCGATCGCGGGAATTACAGGCTCAAAATATGGGAGGTACAGTTGCGTGGTGTAGATGGTTCGGATAAAGAAGTTTGGGTAAGGAAAAAGCAGAGAATGGGATAAACAGCTTCATCTTAGCTTTGCAATTGAGCGATTAACTGTATATTTTGTAAAAATTTGCAGACTATTCTAGCCTACTGCCGCTTAATATAATACATAATTTGGAAGTCCAACCAGGCCTATCTGGCAAGGCTAAGAGATCCCGATCCCGAGGGAATCTTGGTTCTCTCTGTAGCAAGCTACGCTAAGAGATCCTGACCACGACGGAAGCGGGGTGCAGGGAATACGTAGAATACCAAGCTTAATAGACACAAACTCGTTACTCCTCTCGTATTATATCCTACTGCTGCAGGACAAATTCATCCTAGTGTATAAAGAGTCGATCACCTAGAGTCGATCGCCCCTTTTTTGATTCTAGCTTTAGGATCATCATCACCGCCATTAACATTACTCATCGAAATTTGTCTTAACCCTAACTCTTTGTCTAACTAGGGTAGCTAGTTGGAGCTGCGCTAACGCCTTCTCAGCAGCGCTGGCCTAGAGCCTAGAGTCGAGGGGTTGGTTTATAGAACTGAGAGACTTTAATGCCGATGTTAACGCCGCGAAGAAAATGGTGTATATTGCACCGGATGTCCCATCCATGCCATTCTCAATCGCCTCAGTCAGCCCGAGCATTGTTCCAAACCGCATTTGAGCCAACTTTGCCTGACTAGAGCTACTTAAGGACAGCGGTAGCACCACGTGCTAGTGTTGTTCCACAGTCTCCGGCGCCGACGATAGTGTCAAAGTACGTAATGAAGGCTCGTTGTCGATTAGCTTTTTGCAGGCGTTTGTAACCGTGACTCCGAAAGCATGAACGTCCACTGGTGAAAAAAAGTCAGAAATTGCATTGCATTGTGTGAATGTGTTTATTCAACGTACGTGAAAGACCGGCTGCCGCTTCATCGGACCCTGAAGTGACATGTAATGCATTAGGGTGCAAGAAAAGATTCTCTTTTAGGGCTGAAATTCGGGTTTCGTGCCGGCTTCCAGCCACATGCCGTCGTTGAGGCATCAATATTCTTTAGCATCTCCGTTGTGGCTTTCAGCAAAGTAATGCTGAACCCTGGCCCGTCTAAGCTCGTCATGTAAGTTCCCGACAGTACTTTTGAAAGTTTATCACCACGAATACCTAGAAACTTAGTTTTTCCCTCTAACATATAGACTCTCGACATACCGAGGGCTTTTACAACTTGAGTTGAAATTCCACCAAACTCCAACTCGGAGACACTTCCAAGATTGTTAACGAGCAGCACAATTTCTTCAGCATTGTTCATATACGTAACCGCGGTCCGTATCCTTCTGGTCCAAGAACTGGTCAAGCATCAAATCTACTAAGGATTGTAGATCTGGCCGAGGGCTAAGCACTCGGCAGCCAATTTCGTTGTGAATACCCATCCCCAACTCGACATTGTCACCGGCCGCCGGTGGGTCGACCGCCGCACCTTCGCCCGGCACGTAAACACGACCAAGCGTAGTCCCAACGGTCACTAGATTTGAGACTACCAACCTACCTGCCTGTGGCGAGTTGCGTTAAGGTAATGCCTAGAGTGGAACTCATCGAGCCGAGGATTTTATGAACAAGTACTGTCCCTGCAAGGCCTCGCCTGCCGACCTTTCCACTCTTCTTTCGTCCAACTGAGACATCATCGCCGACAACTACAACTTCAACCGGAAGCCCATACGTTGCAAGAAATTTCTCTGCTGCCAAGTGAAAATGAAAGACATCTCCCGTGTAGTTTCATGGTGATTAAGATTGTACCAGCTTTGCCGCCGACATGACAAGTGCGCTGACGATCTGTGTAACACTTAGTGATGCGAAAACAAAGCCTAAGACTGACCCGGTGAGCATTCCGTTGCCTACAAAACTAGCGTGTGCTGCTTCGTGCCCTGCACCCCCTCCGGCTATTAAACATACACATGAAGCTGAGTCATGTGGTCTAATGAACACAACTAATATTAGAGCAATGCGGGTCAGCCTGAGATCTGCAGGGACCAATTTGCTATTCGTGGTGCAGCACAAATCTTTCTTTTCTCTGTCCAAAAGCAAACTCTCCATTCATCAAGACCAAGCTCTCTAAGCAATCCACCACAAGATCATCCGCATTGTTGAAAGAAGTGTTTAGTTGCCATTTTTCATGCTATCGTGGGATTATACTGTTTCAAGCTAGATACGACGGAAAAGATATACGACGTTCTGTAGTCACGTCTGTGAAAGGGCACATATGGCGATAATTCGGCTCCAACGTTTGTAAAGCAATGTATAAGCCGGATTATCGCCATATGTGCGGAAAACCAGGTTCCGCGATCTTTGGAGACATAAGTGATTATCCGTATAATCTCTTCGGAAAACAGGTGTCTGCACTTTTCGTCAGGCGTATTATTAATGGTTCGGACAGGGTAAATTCCTCTTTAGTTGGGAAATTATGTCACTCTAAGATTCCGGTCCAACTAAATTTCCAATGAGCCCCGCTGTCCCTCTCGTCTTAAAAAGAAATCCTTCTGTAAACAATATACACACACCGCCTCTAGCCCTCCCGTTCCTTCTAGGCTTGATGACGAGGTTGACGATTCCTACCTCCCATCTCTTAGACGAGATATCGTCGCGAGATGGGTGGCTTTAAGTTGAGAAATCACGTTCTGCGTCTCGTCATAGCAACGCGCATCGCTCGCTTATTTTGGAACGGTGACGCACCAACAACCACCACCCTGTCTCTGCGACACGATCATACAGGTGGGTAGTCTGCAGTCCGAACAACTTTCAGGCCTATGTCGACGTGTAATCCAATTGGCATTCTATACTGTATCGGAGTCTTATCAAGTTGGAACAACCTCTCCTATAACTTCCCTTAGAGCACTATCTACGTTACACGGGCCCCCTCGTCTGAACATGTCAGATAGCAAGGTAAGCGAAGAAGTCTTACGTATTTACCATCTCCCTACCTGCCGAGTCTCTCGTGGCCTGACTAATTTCTGTAGCAGCTCGCGCCCCACGGGCAGATCTGCTGGTTGGAAGTCCCGGTCACCGACATCGAGCGTGCAAAGGACTTCTACACATCCGTGTTCGACTGGGAGTGCAGCCCGCAGGGGACTCCTTCACCGCTGACTGGGGCGCGAGACGTCATTCATATGTTCACCAAGGGCGACTTGCACGGTGCGTTCGTGACCATCTCCGAGGACTGCATGGTGAAGGTATACGACGAGAAGAGCCCCGGCAAGGCGCCCGTGCTGCCAACATTCTGCGTGGAGAGCATCGAGGAGACGCTCAAGGTGGTGGAGAGCAAGGGGGGTCGGTTGCACGTGTATGAGCATAGAGACTGCCTTCTCTTTTCTAGTGGTAATATAGAGATATGCTGACTAGGTGAGAAATAGGCCGAAGACGGACATTGGTGGGGGCATGGGTTTCTTCGCCCGTTTTATCGATAGCGAGGGGAATTTGCAGGGGATTTGGGCTCAGAATTAGGACTCACTCCCTAGAAACCCCAAAATGTTCTGCGTTTCTGGCACAAGGCTACAGTGCAATGAAAAAAATGAAGAGCTAGAATCTCGGACTGCCGATAGGCTCCTTAAGGTAAATGTTGAATGGTGGGGATCAGTTGTGTACGTATTAAATGCCTAGTCCTGGGAGCATGTTAGGGCTGGTCTTAGTCATGATCTAATAGCTCCCATAAAGGCATATCTCTATGCTAAGGCACGTTGCCATTATGGGTTACACGGATATATGCAAAAGTCCTTTGGAATACGAGAGGAACACCGAATCTCAACCGAACTATTCCACACTGTTAGTCTATGGATGGAGGAATTAGGCATTCATGAAACCGAAATTAGGCCCGTTGACAATAATATACCTTTTACGACACATGGGAGCAAGACAGCATTATCATGGATAAGATGGAATATCAACACATTCTGTCGCGGCTTTGAGATGATACATAGCATTAACGAGACACGTCGGGTTGCTTGGGAACATACCCGAATGATGTTAATGTTCTCCGATGCCCCCAATTCTCTTATAGTGGTAAAATGATAATGAAATCTAGTGGTGGCGCTGAGATAGGTGCGTTGGCGTCGAGATAGGTGTCGTATTATCCCACCGACCTGGCTATACACTGCAGAAAAGGCAAATAAACGCAAACAGGTGGCAACGTGGAAGTATAGTGGCCCATCCTGCAGAGAAGATCGCTGTAAATGCCACTAAAGTAAACCAATAGACTCGAGCTCGGCTGGCCGTCAACGAATTCCTCGGTACTGAACGTGATGCTTAACTGAAACACACAGTTCTACAAGTTCATCTACAGCAGAATCGACGTTGTCAATCCGGTTTTCTTCTTGGTACTCATCTTCGTTACCGCCTCCAACACTTTCATCGCCATCATCGTCATCATCCTGTTCTCCTTTAACAACGTCCTCAATGCCGTCATCGTCTACATCACCCTCTACCTCGTCAACCTCGTACTCATCTTCCTCCTCAAATCCTCCTTCTTCACTCTCTCCTATATCTTCTACGTCACTCCCCGTACCGTCGCCCCTATCTCGCGCTCTGGGCCACCTGCCCTGAGCAAGCTCAGCATTATCCCATGCGGTATGCTCCCAGCTCGCCCTCATTAGGTGTATCTGCTTTTTCTTGAACCGAATCCCTGTAAGGTTACGTCGAAGGGTCACTGGTATCCGAAAGGAAATGAAAGCGAAAAAACGCTTCTTAAGCTGGCGATACTTCCTGTAGCAGGTGTTGTGCCTCCATGATCCCTCGCTGGCTTAAGACGTTCGGGAGGGGAGGGTTTGCGCCATCTATACCCTGGCCTTGGATGATAGGGAGAATATCGGCAAGTGATGCACAGCGGGGATCGACGTCGGCTCGCTGATGATGTAGTCGATGTTGGCGGTCCTGTTGCTCATGTTGCTCATCGGTACAACCTTGAAAAGCATAGAGCTGCGTCGCTAGCTGAAGCATATCATCACGTACACTTTCAGGAGAATTAGCTTCGCTTGTGGTATTTTTATCTTCCAAAACCCCTCCCTCGTTATCTGCGTCTGCCTGGCTGTCTGTAAAGTAAGAGGCTCGGCTGGAAATAGGACTTGGGGACTCTGATTTCATCATCATAGCTTCATTACTTAGCTCACGCTCAACCTTAAACGAAAGAGACGTAGGGGAAGGCACAGCACAGCCATAATCCGAGTCCTAGTTGCCCTCATCGCACTATAGGCTATGCTCACGGATATCCGAAGCCGCGGACGACTCGTCAGATTCTTCATCCGACTTGGGTTGATCTCTGGAGGACAGACTAGGCATGCCAGCCTGGCCATCATTAATTGCCGGGGTTAATTCCAATCCCGATCCTGGGCTTGTCGGCTCAACCCCAATACGCTGCGCGTTGGCGTCACGCAAGGGAACATCTGTGTCGATACTGAGCTATGTGCGAAGACAACGGCACATTAGCAAATAGAGTTGAGAAGTTCACGATCATTCAGCCAATATCGGTCTAGGCGGGAAGTTGAAATGGCATACTGCCTAGGATCGTCGCCACCCCAAGGGTGGTATTATCTAGATCTAAAAGGTTGTCTGCACTAGGATGAGAGGCACCGCTCCGTTTTTTGCTAGAAGCAATCGCACCTATCGGCGACAGATCTTCCCAGGCCGGGTGACCGGGCGGAGTAATCGCCTAGGCGGACTGTTGTCGCTGGACGGGATGAATTGAAGCGACCTCTGAAGTAGTCCTATGCAGCTCTTGTTCATTTTTCACATTGGGGACTAGGTGGCTGAGACTCGATTCTGTTCCCAGAGGTTCGTATGGAATAAATTGAAACGTCCCTGGCACTGGGCGACTCGCCTTAGGGCCTCGGTTTTGCTTCTGTGCTGCGGCCTTGCGCTCTATGGCCTCACCAGGAGGGAATTTTCCTGGTCGACCGCCGCGGTTCACTGCCTTTGCCGAGCTCTTTGGGGGAGGGATTCTTTTTTCGTCGCTGGCTATCGTGAGCATCGAGTGGAGTGATAAATAAATGCGCCAAAGATGTTCTCCTGTTGCCCAGCATGGTCTGTACGCCCGTAAACCGATTAGATAAGAAGTAAGCAATCACACAGGGCGCACAGGCGTCCATATTTCAGCATGTTGAAAATGAGGAGTCCTGCTATAGCTACTCGGAGAGTATATTGTACCCGTAGCTTTATTGCAGGTTTTTGTTCCAGCTAATGGGGCATGCCCTAGGCCTGCCGTCTGCGAGATATGATGGCAAATCCATTAGCCCGGGAAATGACTATCCGGCACGACATGACACCATTGCACTAGGCCGCTGAGCGTGCCGCCGTGGGTGTCAAGAAGGCACTATTGGCTCATGGCGTTGATGTTTCGTCAATGGATGTGAATGGAGCCTTCCCCGCTAGAATGGCAGTGGAATGGAAGAATTTGAAGGGGCAGGCTGGCGTTACTGATAACATTATCAATTTACTAGTAGGTGCAAGGGGAAGAACTTGAGGTATTTTTGATATGCTCGCGCATAGTCCTTAGGACAGCGAAGGTAATGCAAGCATGGTATTGAGATAGAGCATGCTGGAAGCATAGAATCATGGCACATAATTAGACAAGCTTCGGAGGATAAAAGCAAAGTTTGAAGTTTACTACCCAAACGGAATGTTACTTAATTGTTAAAACCCAAAGTTAAAATGTTGAATTTATTTGTCTTAAGTGGCAGCTATAGTTTTCTTGTTGAAAGTTCTTCTAACCCTAAGACTTTTCGCACCACGACCTCAGAGTCTCTGCTTTTCAAGCAGGCCATTTTGATAGTGAGGGTGGGATTGTCGACGAGGCTCTCAGACTATGTTACACAATCCCTGCCACTATACTTCCTCGAAGATATCACATAAAAAACATCAACCTCACAAATTGCATGTTTCTTGCTGTCATTTTTACAGGGTCCTTCTAAGCGTGTTTGAATTAGGAGTTGATTATGTTTGTCTGTTTGTTTGAGCAGCTGGCAATTACTAGAAGACATTAATACTTTGGGGGTCATTTGTCTCAAACGGGTCACATTGAGGTGGGGGGGGGGG
>JPJV01001529.1:0-10770 GCA_000750745.1 Pseudogymnoascus sp. VKM F-4281 (FW-2241)
GTCGGGGGGGGGGACGCAACTCCTCGGACCAATCAGATTGTGCTTTCCCCAGTGGTTTTCCAATGGTTTCCCAAGTAAACCAGGGACGCTCCGGACATTGCGGGATTGTGATTGGCTGGGAGGAGAGGGAGGAGAGGGAGGGGGAACGGAGATGCAGAGACATGCAGGTTTACAGTACAGAGTACAGTACGGAGTACAGTACAGAGTACAGTATTTTGCTGCTCTCTAGCTGGGAAAGTGGATCCGCCAACCCAGCTACGACTACGCTACGACTACGCTACGACTGCGCTACAGCCACGCTATTGCTCGTAGGTCCTCTGACAACCTGACAACCGAGGGGTAACCTACTCTGAATGTAACGCTAGTTGGGTGCACTAGTTACCTTCTAGGGAGCACTAGTGGCTGATAGGGTTTAGTGTTTGTGCTGTCTGTGTCTGTGTTGTCTGTGTCTGTGTGTTGTCTGTTGTCTGTTGTCTGTTGTCTGTTGTTGTCGGTGACGGTGACGGTGACGTTGTCTTAATTGTGTCAATTGTGTCAATGGTGTTAGAGAGAGTGTTTTGTGTCTCCTCGTGCGTCTGAATTGCCCATTTGTGCCTATGCTATGCTATGCTATGCTATGCTATGCTTTGCTGTGCTGTCCTTCTTGTCACGTGTACATAATATCTACTGCATACTCTCTGTGTGTCACCCTAACCTTGTATATAATCTCCAACCCGTCATACAAATATACCTGTATACCTCCATGTAAACAAACATCATCCGAAATGAGTCTAATCAATGACTCGCTGACTGAATCCTCGACTACTTTACCGTGCCCTCTCCACGTCTTGGCACATGCAAGGCACCACCACAGATATATGGTCCACTCTCCCTCTTACAGTCTACCAGTCTCACTCATTCATTATATACCAGCCTCACTCAATATATACTAGCCTCAATATACCAGCCTCAATATACCACCCTCATAGTCTACTGGTCTCACATACCCAATAGCAACACCGCCCACCGTTGTCTTGTTCAACTCACGCCCTGTCTCAACCGTCTGTCTACCCGTCCAAACCGTCCGTCGTTCCTCCTCACTCACCTCACACCGCCGCACCACACAAACTCATGCTTGTCGCCAATTACTGCCATACAAAAAATCCCACACACGTAACCTACTACCAGCCCACTCTATCCCACCACCGCCATCTGCCGGCGCATGTCGTCAACTTCTCCAACACTTTTCAATGATGATCCTTGATGTGGCACCTGTCAATGTCAATGTCTCCGTCAATCTGCCAATCTGTGCCGATCTCCCGATCCCTGTCCCTACCTCTCCCTTGATCTGCAAAATATCCCTTATCATCACGTGTCAGATACATCATTCCAACTCCCCCGCGGCCAAACATATAACCACGTGATAATATCACAAAGAACACCTCAATCGATACAAACATTTCATGACTTCGTCTATTTCATACTGCCCTCTGATCCTTAAATTGGTATCCCCTTCTCTCCTTCCACATGAGGCGTGGGCCGTTGCTCTTAATCACGTGATATATCCACCCCCACCACAACGAATCACCCCAAAACACGGAAGGCGCTGAGACAACGACAGCCAAAATCCCAAATACGCCAAGAATCCACTCTAGACAGCCTTGCCAACATCCTCTACATCATCCCCATCTTCAGACACTGATACTTGCTCTTCTTTGTGCCGTCTCAACGACACCATCCCCCTGCTGCCCGCCAAGGAGAGCGCTCTCCTCATCGACCACCGCGGTCTTCGCCTGTGCCACGGCGGGCTTACTTGGCTTCGACAATGCCGACCACAGCGTGCTCGCAATCACGATAGCTCCACCGAACAAACTCCACCCGCCTGGCAAGACGCCCCAGATCGCAAAATCAAACGATAGCGCAAACAGCACCTGTGTATACAGCATACTCGTGGCCTTGCTACTGCGATCGAGCTGCAGCCCCGCCGTCAACAGAAACTGCAGGGCGAAGCCAAGCACACCCAGCACCACCACCAGAACCCATTCGCGCACCCCGCGGGGCGTCGTAAAGGAAATACCCGGCACGAGGAGCAGAGCGGCTGCAGACCCGAACGTGCCGAGGACTGCAAAGTAATTGACGGATATTAGGGCGTGGGCGCGTGTGCCGATGACGCGGATCATGGTGTAGGCTCCTGAGGCACCGAGAACGCCCAGGAGGGAGGCCGTGATGGCGAGCAGGCGCTGGGTGGGCGAGACGTGGTCGATGTCGCTGGGGCGTGGAGTTTGGATGTCGTCATTGGCGTTGGGGCCAAAGAGGCTGGAAGGGTGGGCGATGAAGATTACTCCGACGAGAGCGACGACGCCGGCAAGAAGATCGCGGCTGCTGAAGATCTCGCCCAGGAAGAGGGAGCAGGCCCATGCGGTGACGATGGGGACGAGGAAGCGGAAGACGGTTGCTTCGGCGAGGGGAAGATAGTGCACCGAATCTATGCATTGTCAGTATCGCTGCCCTTCCCATAACGCGAAACCGGGGTAAGTCATGTGGTAAGTGAGTCCTACAATACAAACAAAATAGTCCAAAAAACCCAAACATCGCGCGAACGACAAGCCATCCCCGAACATCAGCCCTCCCAAGCGGGAAATCAGGAACGTTCGTCCACCACATGTAGAGCGAGCTGAGAACGAATGTCATGCCCATTCTCGCAAAGATTATCTATGTATCTCATCAGCCACCAGAGCATCACAGAGTGGTGAACTACTTACCTGGAAGGGGTGCATCTTGTGCTCGCCCTGCTGGAGAAAGCGGACTATTGCGTCCATAGACGATGCAATAGCCTGGGCTAGGACGATAAAGATCAAACCCTTATTGCTACTCCACGTTGATTTCCACGTTCCCCGTGGGGACTGGGTGGCGTCAACTTCGTGGCCGCCATGTGCCGCATCATCGCCAGCCCGGGGAGACATCTTGGGTGTAGATATAAAAACGGCAAGGCCCCCAGGATTGATAAATATAAACTATATGCAAAAACCCTGAGGCGTCGAATAATAGAGCACTATAGGCAAAATCAAACGGGCAACCAAAAAATTGGAGCAGACCCTTTTGTACCCCTCTTCTCTCCCCTCGTCTCGGCCCGCGCACGCGACCACTTTTAGCGTGGCGGTAGTTTAGTTTAGATCCTTGGAATTTATTGTAAAGTTGGCCTTCTGATATAGAGCTTTGTGCTTCAGCATGCCATTTTTATCAACTGATAGTATATGGGAATGCCGATGGATGGCATTATTCACAGCGTACTCAAGTATATATGGCGTCACATTTGGGCGAGCAATGATAAATCAGTGTCACGTGATATATATTTTTTACAAAAGGTGATCTCTTGGTACACGCGAGGCGAAACTAGTGTGTCAATCCGTGGGATAATAGACTCCGAATTAAGGAATTCGATGGGAATACTGTATAGTACCTTCGGGCTTCCTTGTGGGCTTCATCACACATGATCTTATACGCTTTACTAGCGCTTACCTGCACACCATCTTGGTTTTATCGATGGTGGCCCCAAGTTCTGCAAGACTCGCCATCGCAGTCTAGCGCTTATCCCTGGCACTTTCAGAAGGCGCACATGTTTATTAAAGTAAGTCGGGATGGGAAACAGAATTAAACATTTTTGACACTCCACCACAAGGCTCTACAACAAACTGCAGTTTGAGACAGAAAAATGCTACTCCACATATATGACGCAAGGATACCGAATGCAGAGAAAGCCTGGAGCGATGGCAGCAACGTACTGTTCTGACTTGCAGGTGATAGTCCTGTCTTTTTATGCATAATGCCCCCAAAATAGGTATTTTTAACTGCGGCTATGGCCGAAACATGCCGTGCTGGTTACACAAACCTCTGCAGGATCACCATCAATGGGTTTTCGGAATCCACTTCAACTACCTGAACAAGCAAGCTCGAGCAAGGCTATGTAAACACAACCATCTCTTGGCACTGGGAATAAACGGAAAAAGACCCATCAGCGGTCACGAAAGGTGGTCAAGTATGTGTGATGGAATCAGACTTCCCTCACATGAGTGTGTGCGTAAGTTATCTGTATAAAGGCGCCCCTACCGCTGCTCGGAGGGTGCCATTCATCGGAGGCTGGTTCGACTGTGCATCCCCCAAATTTTTTTGTAGGGATCACTTGTGTAGAACCCAAGTGCGGAATCAATGTCTCAGACACAGCAACTATGGGTCAGGTATGTTTGCACCGCATGATCCTTCAGTCGATGCCCCCAAGTAGGATGCACAGCGCTCCAATGGCGCTTGTGGGAAGGATCAGCTTACCCGCTCCACAGTCTCACGGGAGAATCGCGAGGCTGAGAATGATATAACGGCAGATGATATAATGGACTTATATAAAGAGAGGAACGAATGCGTTTCTCTGTGAGTGTAGGAAGTTATCGGCGTTTCCATATAATTCATCACAATGGTCAACCTTCTCCAAACTGTGCTCCTGACTTTCGTCGCCAGTAACTCTGCTACAGCCATACCAAGCCCAATCACTTACCCAGTCCCCAAACCAGACCCGATTCATGGGACATCCAAGTATCAGCGACGAGGCTTGACGCTCGAGGGGAGAGCCTCACGAGAAACGTACGCAAACGAGGTAGTTGCGGGCATAGACGTTTTACATCAGTGGTATGGGGAGAATGGGCTCTGGGATAACCGCTGGTGGAACAGCGCAAATGTCATTACCATGCTCGCCGACTTTGAAGCATTCGCTCCCGACCGAGTTAGCAATTATACAGCCGATGTTTATCCCAGGACGTTGGTAAATGCTCCATCATGGGCCGGCTTTACCGGCTTCATCAACGACTACTACGACGATGAGCTGTGGTGGTGTCTTGCTTGGATTCAAGTCTTCGATGTGACTAAGGATCAAAAGTATCTTAACATGGCATCCTCCATCTTTGAAGATGCCAAAAAGGCCTGGGGCAAACCTGCTTGTGGCGGTCTGCAGTAATTTACTTCCCTTTTCCCCCCCGCTCTATATTTTTCTAACGCAAATACTAGGTGGGAAAAGGGTGCCCCAGCTGTCAATGCGATTGAGAACGAGCTCTATCTCTCTGCTGCGGCCAAACTCGCAAACCGCAAGCCCAGCTCTCCTTCGAGGGGTTACTACTTCAACGAGGCCATCAAGGCTTATGAATGGTTTTTCAAGTCAGGCATGATCAACGACGAGTTCCTCATTAATGATGGTCTAACTTCAGATTGTAAAAACAACGGCGCCACGACCTGGTCCTACAACCAAGGTGTCATTCTTTGTGGCCTTACCGAACTCGAGTGGTCGACTGGCGATGCTGAATACACGACGCTCGCAGTGAACATCGCCAAAGCGGCAATCACAAAATTAACAAACGCAGATGGCATCTTAACTGATGCATGCGGAACTTGTAGAGGCGATGGCGGCCAATTTAAAGGGGTGTTTGTCCGCAATGTCCAGTTCATGTACAACCGCGCCAATGGGCTCACCGATGCTACCAAAGCGCAGTTCAAGGCCTTCCTGCAGTTAAATGCCGACACGGTGTGGGAAAAAGATCAAGAGGGAAATTACCTTGGGCCCGTCTGGGCTGGGCCGTATATCGAGGCCGATGTAAATTCCCAGAGCTCAGCATTAGATCTTCTAGTTGCTGCGGCAGGGGTGTCATAGATTGCATTTGCCACGGAGGACAATTGGCTTCGGGAATTCTAAGAGTTGATATCGTTGGATCACACTGTGGCAGGTACACAGTCTCGGGACCAGCTAACGGTGGTTTAGAATCCGAGGTTAGACAGCATCTGGCAGCTTTAAATCAGTGTAACTAATAACAAGCTTGATGTGTAACTCTATGATTCACATGGCCAATAAATGTGATATTTATCATTATTAAGTTCCGAAGATGAGTTACTTCTTACTATGGCTATGTTACCTACCCAATCCCTATTGTCCCTACACTGTCGCCGCTAGATAGCCGACTGTAGACACCTACAGGTCTCACTTCAAGGCTCAAACACCCTCAAAAACCTCTAGGTGGGGACAAACTGTAGTCTAGTAGAAACATCCTATCATCTAAGCAAACATCGCCTATGGCTCTTGCGCACAGGATCATTATTCTCAAGCCAGGTATCCCATTTTGCCTAATCTGTGACCTCGTCACTGCCTGCCATGAGGCTACCTCTCAGGCTCGCGCTGTGAGTCTTGCCTGTAGTTCTAGAGACCATATGTATCTGTCAAACTGCTGGGCTGCGTTCTTTTCGATAGATCAGGATCGAATACGTCCTATAATTACGAAGCAGCAAAACGCGCCGCCATTAATCCGTACGATTCTTGCCCCGCATGCAACATAAGGGTTGTGGGGGTGGGAAACCAAAGTTTTACTTTCGTTGCAGTTCGTGCAGAACTACTTTTCGAGCGCCGTCGCCGGTTCCGACAAATTTGTGCTTCCCGAGTATAAGTGATGGAGTAAAGTAGAGAAGAGACATCTTGAGTTTGGGCAGGTCTTATGTGTAAATGGTATAAACCCCATATGATAAACAGTATTGAAGATTTTTTTAAAAACACACCATACTATCCGCTGTAGCTAAGCTCCAAGACCATAACCAACCGAATGGTTTCCATATTATCGAAACAAGACTTCATCACTATAAAGCTTAGGCCAAAACAACCTCATACGTGCCTCCAGGCAGATCAGCATACACAAAAGTATCACCCTGTTTTTCAGTCGGCGCGACCACGCCATTAAGCCCCATGAGCGCATGTCCCTCCCCTCCAGGTAACACCAACCGCCCACTCGTCCCCTGCGGCGTCGTGAAACTCCCCACCACCACCTCTCCAGACGCCTCCCACTGAACTTCGAATTTCCCAAGTCCCGTCTCATACCCCGCTCTAATTCTCTTCAACCCCCCCAGTCTCGGCTGAATGACCCACGTCAGCCCCATCGCGCTGGTAACTTGCATCCCCGCGCCAAAAAATGACAGCGAAGATGTCGGACCGGTAGACCATCCATGTGCATGGCTGACGCGCGCGTCATTCTCGTAGGGAGGGTAATGGAGAGAGCCATCGGCGGAATACCCTTCGATCAGGGAGGAGTTTGTCATGCGCGGGTCGTCAAGCATAAAGTCAGCCCACATAAACTCCATAAGGTCGACGGCGCGGTTTGCCGCTCCAGCAAGGTAATGGGCTTGGACCTCAAATCCAGATGCAAATGGTGAAATGGCCTTCCCCGCCTCAGGGGCAGGGGCACCGTACGGACGAGCCCAGCGGGCTGCGAGGGCTTTGGAAATGGCGGATGCGCGTTCAGGGGTGACAAGTCCTGCAATGATGGCCCAGGAATTTCCGTCTTGGGGGCGGACTGCGGTGGCTGATTTGTCCTCGGCGTTGTCAAAGAACAAGTTTTGAGACGGGTCCCAGAGGTTGGCGTTTACGGCGGTGCGGATGCTTGACATGGCGGCAGTCCAGTCGGGAATAAGGTCGGTATCATTAAGGACCTTGGCGAGGGTTATGGATTTTTCAAGGGTGTGGTAGAAGATTGAGTTTGCCTATTCGGCAGATGTTAGTTCCTAATGTGAGAGTTTGGCAGTAGCTGGGAAACTAACCCCTCCGTTGTGGCCGCCCATTCCGAACCGGAGCCAGTCGTTGGGGCTGTCGACATTGGCCATCCCGGTGCTATCGATCAACGCCATCGTATTGGCAAGACCTAGTTTATACTGGGGCCAGTACTTTTCCAAGTACGCCAAGTCGCCAGAGTATGTGTAATAATCATACAGGTCAAGAAGCGTGTACAGATGGTACGTAAAGCTGTAGTCAAAGTGGCCCTTGAGGAAATACCCGATTCCATTGTATGGTAGTCGCCCACTCGCTTGCTGCATTGAAAATAATGCCGTTAGACCATTCTTAATCCCATCAAGGCTGTTCGTCGACACGAACATCGAGGGACCAGAAATTGCAATGTCTCCAGGCCAGACAAGGCGATCCCGTTTTGCTCCATCCATGAGAACCGAGGTACCCTCTATAAACCATTAGCTATTCGTCCAACCCCAAATACCCACATCCCGCCGGAATGCGGAGACATCATATAAGGGGCAACTAACCAGATAGCCTGCCATTCAAATACCAATCCACACCTGGCACATTCTGCGAATTCCCATACGCTGGATCCGAAGTGCACAGCTGATTAGTGTACGCACCCGCATACCACACACGATTCAACTTCTCGCTATCACTATTAAAATACCCTGTATAGTCCTGTGCATTTGCCATCTCGGGCGACGCCGTGAAATTTACTGACAGCGAATCAATGGTCATCTCCCCTGTGGAGTTGTGCCAAAGGCTCATATAGCGAAAGCCCCCGCGCTGATGGGTCTTGTCGGCCGCATAGGCGCCGGCGGCGCCAACAGGGAACCAGAGTGGGCTGTCGAAGGTGGCTGCGTTAGCGGAATCACTGAGGGTAGTGCTGATCCACATGTTGCTCTCCGTGAATGTGAAGCCAATGAACTCGGCGTCACCCGAGACGGATTTGACATTGAATTGGACAGTGCCGGCGACATTTTTGCCAAAATCTATAGTTATAGCGGAGTCGCCAGTGAACGTGGTACCGTCGCTGTTTTTGGAAGCGATACAGAGGGCACCGGGATTCTCGACCTTGTTAGTGGTATTAAGAAGGTCTCTGCATTGCACGTTGCGGTCGCTAGGAGCAAGGATATACTCCTGAAACCTGGCTGCAGATACGCACCCTGAAAAGACGATAGCGGACACAGCGCCCTGGGTCAGGTTTAAAAACCTCATATTGCTTAGGGATAAAAGTATTTCGACGAATGGCTCGAGATGAATAAAAAGAGCCCTGCCCGTTCAACAGGCCGAGGCCCTGGCCTATCTTATACCACCGTAACAACGTCATTTCTCTCATTGTCTCCTGACAACCCCTCACCGTCGTTTGTGCTGCCCCTCAATGACAACATCAAGAAGTACAACATCAAGAGAAGTGAGGCTCCATCCCTACCCCGCCTCGCCCAGGACGCAACAGTGGCTCTGGTTCGGGTTAATCAGCCCCATGTAGGCTGCAATAGGGGAGCGGAGAGTTGATGACAGGTCCAGGCACGAGGACATAAATGTGATATCGGGATGCTGATTCGTATGCCGGGTCTTAGATCGGCGGCATGACGCCGAGTGGGTGGGCAAGCCGGGGCCAATCATCAGCTCTAAGCCGGTATAATAAGGGCCGAAAGCAGCATTCTCGTGTGTTTGCTCCTGGATACAGCGTTAGCATGTGCCGCGTGAGGTGACTGAGACAGTGCCGGCAGTGCCTAGTGTAAGCGCTATAGTATGGAGATACATACCAATGTTAATGCTTTAATATGGCATGGGATGCATGCTCGAGCATGGATATCCAATATAATGATGCATACCATGATCAATATGTCACAGGCCAGTTATCGAACCCGACCTTGCGTTCTCATATCCGCCATCACGTCGACAGTGCCTAGGAGTGCCGAGAAGTAACGTTGCGGGTGACCCAGGTCTTAATACAGACTAGCCTCACAGTAGTTCTTAACGGTCGATACGGTAAACTATATCCGGGTCAGTCAAGGGGCGATCACTTGGCTAGCGCCACAGCCTGTTTATTCGCGCTAACTTATTCGACCATTAGCGCCACATCCATCGCTCCTTCCCCCACCTTCCCCGCCATCAGCTTCTGCTCCTGAAAGGCTTGGCGCTTAAAGTGACCGACATAACGTGACGTCTACCATTTCACAGCATCATTTATCAACTTAGATTGTCTCCATAATCCAAGTAATTCCCCAAGGCGCGGATGGAAAGGCTGCCTATTGCTAGCGAAGCATTGGTAAAAGCACAGAAGATGCATGTTGGGAATAGGTATGGATTTAGTTTAGTCAGTGGGTGAGGGGATCTTTCGGATATTAAAAATGTTTAAAAGTACGAGATTGATATATGGTGTAAGTGTGAGAGCTAGATCTATGCTCCTGCTAAGCGTCAATACGCCAAACTAGCAAAAAGGGTTTGCCGATCACTACAAGCATCAAGCTCAGCATCATACATACATTCCTACATTACCCTCATATCTATCTACTCCTCCAACAAACCACTTCCAGCCCCACCCTGCCCATGTTGGTACGCTTCCTTCATTCCACTTCTCTACCGACTCCCGCGCTAGCCCTCAGTCCCACTACTCCTAAACGCCGCACACAGCGCCGCATAATGATGCGTCAATTCGAGCACATTCTGCGGCAAACTGCTCGCCTGAATAATACTCCTCACCTTCATCGCGCCATCCTCCTCAATGAGCGATCGCACCGTCCATAGTAGCTCAGGCGAGAACTCTGAGTACCAGCGATACTGCCAGGTAATGAGTCTAATAACCGCTTGCACCGCATCTCTCGTGCGGTGCTCCTTCTCGTATCCACCCAAAATCCCGCGCAGCGCCTTGGGGCTGAATCGGATGGCGAGGCAGGCGCGGTAAGCCTCTGCGGCCTCGGGGCCGTGATGGAGGCGCGTAGCGAGGGCGCCGAGGATTTCCCATTCCTCGGCAGATTTTTGGTACTGTAGGGACTGGGCACGGTATTGGGCCATCTCGGTGCGCCAAATGGTGTAGATGCGAAGGTCTTCGTAGAGGACCATGAAAAGGCTGTCGAGCCAGCGCTCGCAGAGGCGTTTGTTGTTGAAGCGCGCGAGTTGTTCTTCGGTGGTGTCAGGCTATGGTATATTAGTTGGGTCTATGGAGTAGCGGGGTTATAGAGATAGGGCTGGGGGGGGGG
>JPJV01001536.1:0-26464 GCA_000750745.1 Pseudogymnoascus sp. VKM F-4281 (FW-2241)
ACGCCCCCCCCGGCACCCACACCTCCCTCTGACCCCGCCACCGTCGCTGCTGGCGGCGCCGCCGCGCCCACTCAGCCGCTAGCAAGCCGCGTCACCTCTGTTCGCGGTGACCGCTCTGCCACCGGTCCCGCGAAGCCACAGAAGCGCACGGAGGCCGAGCTCACAGCGCTGATGGCGAGCATGCAAGTCAAGAACGCGGCGAAAACCCAGGCGCACGCGCGGGCGGAGCAGGACGAGGCAGCGTACCTGAAGCGCGAGGAGCAGGCGGCGGCGAAGCGGATGGAGGAACGTCGTAGCGTGAGGCAGATGGATATGGAGCGTGCGAAGAATCGTGAGCGGAAGATCAAGGCGCAGGGTGGGAGGGAGTGGGATAGCGAAAAGACGGAGGCGGATATTGTGGATGGGAGGTCCAGGGGGGGGAGTAGTCAGTATAGTCGTGGTGCGCATGGAGGGGTGAGGGCGAGGGATGATGGGGGCAGTCAGCGCAACGGGCTGTGGCAGGATAGCAATATGGCGTCTTCGAGTCCGGAGTATACCGAGCGCGGGGGTCGGGGTGGTCGGGGTGGACGAGGAGGTCGAGGACGTGGTAGTGGCGGCGGGACTGGGCCTCGCCGCCCAACAACTGCCACGCCGGCTGCAGATGAATTCCCTGCTCTCCCAGCCGCTGCAGCACCAGTTTATGCACCAGCGAAGACTGCGGATGCGGCACTTGATAAGCTACCTCTCGGCGGCGGTTTGAGTGAGAGTAATTGGGCAGACGAGGTAGAGAAGGAGAAGGGCGCTACAAAGTAGGTTGAGACTGGGAAGGGATGCATATATTAGAACAAAACTGTTTGGCTACTGCGGTTGCACTAGCTGTAGATTGAAGATGGGAGGCGGGCGTTCTGGTGGGAGCCGTATATACACGAGAGAACGAGGTTAATGATCACAGAGAACAGGGTGGAGGCAGGTCATTTGGGGCGGTGGGGGGGATTTTAAAAGTTGTGAGGCGCGTCTCCTGTCTTTTCAGAATATGGAAACTCACGCACACGGGGATTTCATACACATTGATAGAAAATGAACGAGAGCGTGTAGAGTTCATATTTTACGAACGCTCTCGTTTATTTGGGCTACTGCGTATGGGCCCCCTTCGGCTTGGGATTACATTGTAGCTCAACCCTATAACAAAGAACAAAATCAAATCAAACTACAGTATATCATGACGTGAGTATATTTATTCCTATTTATGACGAAAACATAGTAGAAAATCACTTCGAATATTTTAATACGTTGGTTGGGTATTAAATGATTGCGGTCGAATAGTAGATATTTTTGCAGCAAAATAAATATAAAAATATGTTAACAAATAAACGTCAAAACAGCATTTCTGAATTCAGCATAGAGTAGCTTTAAAGTTATCTTTTAGCATTCGTAAGCCTTTGATACTGGACATAGCTCCTCCATCAGCAATAATGTCACAATTAAAGTACAAGAAACATCAGTCCTAAACTAAGCAACCTGACATACAGTCAATCCTCTCCTGCCCCATTCCTCTAATTAACCGCCCGAGGCCGTGGTATCATAAGTTTAAGACGAACACAATCATCCACACGAAACTCGTTTCCTCCTCAAGAAAATTCGTCCCTACATCCTCCTTCTGCCAACTTTTTCGTAATATAAAAACAAGAAACCAAAGCTACTCCAGCATACAATTAAAATTCCGATGAACTCCATATTCCACACAAAGATCTTCCACGTCTCACTCCTCACTGTTGGGCAGCAATGGCACCGGTGCCCGCATCGGGCTTTACGCCGCCAGCAACCCTGGCAGCATCCTCGGCAGCCTTAGCTTGGCCCTTCTTTTCCAGGAGCGCGCTTAGTGTCTTCAGATCTACACGGGCAAGCTCCTGCTCTTCAAACACCTGGCGGATGACACGCCACTCGGTAGGCTCCATGCGATACGCCTGCGCCATGAGGAAGGTCGCCGTGGGTGCGTTCACAAATTCGCCTAGGATTTCCCTAGCTACAGCCTCGCCACGGAGCTGTTGGGCCTGGCGCTGCTGACGCTCTTGCTCAGAATTGGGTGGCTGGGTGGAATTAACACCAGCGGTGGATGCAGCGTGGGCGGGTGGCTGGGTGGGAAAGATGCCTTGAGGGGGTTGGGGAACGATGGGAGACATGGACGGCCCTTGGCCGCCGAGGGACAGCTGGCGGTTGCTGTGATTAGATGGCACGGAGGGTGAGCCGCTGCCGTCGAAGGATTGGGCGACAGTGGATTGGTTCTCTGGGTCGCGCACGACAATGGCGATGATCAGCATAGGCTCTGCACGCTCGGTGGGCAGCGTATTTTTGTCAAGGTTGCTGAGGAACTCCGGCCCGCTATCTTTTCCGGCTGGTACTGGGATAAGGTAGGTGTCGCGGACGTTCGCAAAAGTCTTATTGCTAACAACACCATAGCGATTCTTACTGCGGAAGTATTCGAAGAGCTTCATAAACCCGCGTGTCGCTTCCTCACCGCCAGATGCAGAAAGTGAGATGACTGTGACGTCGGTCTTTGGGCTGTAGCGGAGGCTGCAGAGATACTCGGTCGCCTTTCCAGGATCAATGCGGCCGGCGACAGAGAGGTTGCGGTCCAAAATGCTAGACCATGGCGTGCCTACAGTGGTGAGATCTGCACCAGCTATATGTCTAGCGGTAGCACTGAAAGTACCGATCGGGTTCATGGTCATAGAGCCGTGCCAAATGATGGATGGATCTTCCTCATGCTCAGGGGGTTCGTAGGGTGGTGAATTTGGCTCTGTCCCATCGTCAAGAAGCCTGTCGATATCGGGGTCCTGCACCAGATTTGCCTGTGAAGGTTGTGATACCATAGATGGCTTACGTGAATGCTGAGAGACAGTTGGTGATTGGACTTTGGAGTAAACGCTATTGATGTCAAAGTTGTCGACCGCGCTAGTCTTCCTCTGAGCTGACTTGGATTCCTGCGTGTCGACTGATATTGGCTGTAGCTTTCGTGCACTGCTAGGTGTATTATCTTGTGGGTGGTAGTCGTCGATATCCATTGGAAGCTCAGGGTGCCCGTCTTCCCCTGGCGAGTTTTCTCGTGATCTTGCGCCCATTCCGTGGTTAGGATCAAGCATGCTGCGACGGCGGCTGGCAGGCATCTCCTCGGTTGGAGCTTCGTAGTGCTCGTCCTCAATAACCTCATCACCTTTGTGTGTGCGTCTTATACGTGGCCCATCTTCTTCGGTGAGCATTATAGCTTGCTTGTCAGCACGTGCCTTCATTTCTGCGGTTTGGCGTTGGAGTTCTTTGGAGGCCATCTCATCTTCGTTCATGACTGCAAGGACGCTTGGGGTGAGAGACTTCGATAGCAACCGTTCGCAAAGTTCCTGATTAGTCTTCAAGTTCGCCACCACCTTCTTTGCCTGATTGCTGTACGTAGACTTGGAGGCGGAGACATCGTGGATTGCTCTCTCGATTTGAAGTGCAAAGCTCAAAGCTTGTGGCTCCACATCCTCTTCGGAGCCTTGGAAGCTGCCATTTTTCAGAGAAATCTTGAGAGAGTACTGAAGAGATTTGTTGAGAAGTTTAGCCGCACCTTGTCGGGAGCTATCCAACTGCGAGATCGTTTGTGCAAGGTCCTTGGGGACATTTTCCTCCGCTGGTGCAGGCGAGGCGTTTGTTGATGACACCTTGCGTAATTTGGGGACTTTCAAGGCCTCGTCGTGAGACTCGTCCCTAGTCTTGCGCTTGGTGCTTCCTGCCCGACTGGCGACCTCTTTCTTTTCCTTCTTGGCCTCGGGTTGAGCGTCCGGTGTCTTTGATTTACTATTCTGATTCTGTGGCGTTTCAGCTCTCACCTCACTGACTCTCTTGCCCTTTCCCTTCCTCCCTCTCTTGGTCTTTTGTGCCTTGAGCCGAGTCTCCCATAATTTCTCTCCACGAGCCATGGAGTCTAACAGCTCCTTATGGTTTTCTGGCTTGCACCTCTCGCACCAGTACTCCATGTTCTCGAGAACATCTTTGTCGGTTGTAATGCCCATACATACATTGTGCTGCCAGGCCTCGCAGTCCGAGCATGCAATCCAGTCTTCTCCGGCAGAATCGTCTTGTTCTGTCGCTCCGCAAACACAGCGAATGATATCTTCCTCCTCTTCCGCCGAAGCTTCTTGGGAAGAAACTTTCTTGGAAGATGCCTTCTTTCCTCCGCGCTTCTTCGACGGTTCGGCAGGCTGGTCGAGTTGATCGAGACTCTTCGTATGCTGGCCCTTGGTCGCGCGGACCGACCTTCGAGGTTCGTCTGTGGGGGGGAACACGTTAGCATTGAAGCTCTGAATGCCGCACACGCCACGCGCATACGCTTTTGCGCACGGCGACGGCCATGCTGCTTGCGATCTATGCTTACCGGACATATTGGGTGATGGTGGTATCGCGATTTCAATATATTCACAGGTGATCGCGCTTTACAATTGGATTCCAGTCAAGTCAAGCGGCAGTGTTCATGCGCGCATCACTGAATCTACGGGCAAGCTAAGGTGTAGAAGGCAAATGAGCTATCCAGAGAATGAAGCCCTCTTCAATGCCTGCCTTCCAACAATTTCCGTCGCGCGTTGCGCAATGCAAGTTCCAGCGCGTTTATAGATTCCACCAGAACGCGCCTTGTGCGAGTATAGGGGGCTAGCAGACAATCAAACAGAGTTATAACTGTTTGCGCACGAGATCTAGATTGTTGGGGGTCGATATTAATTGTCGAAAAATCGCGCGCAGAGGTTGTTCGCGATGATGATGTTGTTTTGAAGTTGAAGGGAGAGGAGAAGATAACTTAAGTAAGCTGCTTTTGCCACAAACCTAACCCTGGCAGAACCCCTGCAATAACATCACGTGATAGATACTTAGTGATGTGGTCAAAGCTCCTTGCGGGGCCTCCGCGTCGCATTGAACATTTGGCAGACAGCTCAATTGGAAGATAAGAAGCTGTGCATAAACAAACAGTTTTCAACAAAAAATCCTCTGATGGCTGATGTACGAACTCTACTCCGAAATGAGCGTAATGCCCGGCGCATCAGCCATCGGCATGCAAGATACTCCGAGGCAGGAAAGCTACAATGCGTAGTATGTCATTTTGAGCTGAAGAATGAATCGTTATGGAACGACCACCTGCGATCTGAGGATCATTGTATGCTCTTAAAAAGGAACGACTACGAATCGGATTCTCCAGCTGGCTCTCCAGAACAAGAATCTGCACAAACCATAAATAGCGACGAAAAGAAAGCGAAAGCCGCCGCCCCAGCTGAGAAAGAACCCTCAGCAAAGCAAACCAACAAGCGCAAGGCTAGTGATGACGACGAGGAGGAGGACGAACGAGCGGACATCAGCAGGAAACGAAGTAAAAACGCGCCGCTGCCTGGCTTTTTACCCCAAGGATTCTTCGACGATGCCACGAAGGCGGACGCCGAAGCTGCCCCGTCCAGTAACTCCAATGGCCAAGAATTCAGGCTCCCCTCACGTCCTGCCACACCCCTCAAAGCAACAGATGCAGTGCAAGAAGCTGCGAAGCTTCCCACAGTTGACGAAGACGAATGGGCAGCTTTCGAAGCAGATATCGCGGCAGCTGAAGTCGCAGCAGAGACAACAGTCGATGCTGTCATTAGCGCGGCGCCGATGACGACAGAGGAGATAGCGGCAAAATCGAGGGAGGAAGAGATGAGTTCGAGGAAAGAAAAGGCTGAGGCGGACTTGGAGGGAGATAAGGAGGATGCTGTGAGGAAGCTGGAAGATGAGTTCGAACAAATGAACGAACTAGAGGAGCGGGTGAGAAGGTTGAAGGAGAAGAGGGAGGCATTGAGGGTAAAGGAACCCGCAACTGTTGCTCTAGAACCTGCAAAAGGAGGCGAAGTAGAGGCTTCGAATGCTACTCCAGAGGATGAAGATGAAGATGAAGATGATGAGGATGGAGAAGATGATGATGACTGGGCGGGATTCCGACTGCGCGGCTAAGTAATATACGGCATGGTTGGAGATACAGACAATTGGTCTGGTCTAGGTCGCAGTGTAATACTATAATGATACCCCAAAGGCCTTACTGGCGCTCATACATTACTCATACATTATGAAACTATTTATTTATCGGACAACCTATCCCATGTATCTCACTAAGGGGCTGGAGCTGGGGCTGGAGTGTCCACCTCATCAACATCCATCTCCATCAAATGTCCCTTTAACCCTTTCCTTGTAACATTCATGGCTCTCGCAATCTCCTCTTCCTCCTCTCTCATCCTCCCCTTGCCAAAAGCCAACGTCTTCTGCTGCCTCCGCTTCTCCTCCGAAACCTTCTTCTCCCGGTCCTCTAAGGCTTTCTGTCTCCTCTCCCTCTCCTTCCTCTCAGTCTGCGCCTCCTCATCTTCCTCAGCTTCCGCCGCTTTCGGCGGTGGAGGGAGTGTGGCGATGAATGTCTGGATTAAAGGGTCTCGGATGGAAGGATCTAGGGAAATATACTTGATATCCGCTAGTACGGTTGGCGGAAGATGGGAGGGGAGTGTGGAGTTATTGAGTAGTGCCGGTGGCTGGTCTTTGAGCAAGTTGAGGAAGTCGGATTTGAGTGTAGCCTGTGGGAGTTTGAGTCGATTGATATGCTCTCGATAAGACTTCTCGCGGTCTTTATCAGAGAGGTTGGTATCGCGCATCTCTTGCTCCTTTTTGAACTTCCGTCTGAATTCGGGCCAGTACAGCTTCGGCGTTGCGTTCTTTTGTAGGAATGCAAGGTATGGTATCCGCGGATCCTTCCTCTCCTCTCTCGCCCGCCTCTCACGCAGCTGTTGAATTTTCTCTGCGGTCCATTCGTCCCAGACTTCCCTCCTGCGTCGCATCGTGGTAACCGCAGTATATCTCGCGTCATCGACTAGTGTTCCCTCCTCTATTATTCTGTCCCACGGTGTGTATGGGCTCACACCAGAGTCGTTGAGTAGATCCTTGAAGAGACCAGTTGCATCATCTTCAGTTAGCTCCATGCCCTCAGCACCTTCTTCCCATTCCTCCATGTTGCCATCGTCGTATTCGCCTGGGTCAAGGCCATATTCTTGGCCCATGGCGGCCAGTTGAAATGCAATATCATCCTCTGTAAACTCAACAGGCCCTTGTGGAGCAGGTTCTTCAGTCCGTTGCCTTTTCGAGATATTATCCTCTTCCTCGTCATCAGTAACCTCAACTTCTTCATACTCTGAGCTATCATCCGCCTCTGGATGGCTTTCAGAAGGCGCATCCGGCTTTGGCCGCGATTGAGCACCTGGCATCTCTTGCGCCCCTGGAGCTTGAGTCGCCTCAGATGGCTTTTCGCCCGCCCAAGCGGCGGCCTTGTCCTTGATACGTTGTTGATCAAGAGCTAAGATACCCTCCTTTAACTTTTCAGGTATACGCCAAAAGCTCTGGTTTTTCTCGGAGTTGTACGCAAACCGCCTCCCGAGCTTGGTATCGATGAGAAACCATGGCTCACATCCGGGAATCGCACGCTTTGCTTTTGGCCTGTCAACTGGCTGTGGCTTTGGCCTCGAGTCGCGCTGTAAATTGTGTCCGCCTCTCCCTCCTCGATGGCTTTCTGGACCGCCTCTACTGTCATGATGGCCAGAGGGAGGTCCAAAACCTACACCGCCAGCATTCGGACCAAAGTTCCCAACTGATTGGTACTGGAGGAAGCTAAGTGCGGGATTGGTAGGGGCAACAACTGGGCCTTGGGGAGTTGGTGGCGTTTCAACAGGCCGTTGGTATGTGGACTTCTTGGTAAGAGTATTATAGTAGTAGGTGTGACCTAGTCGGGATGTCAGCATATTATATTTGGAAACCATTATAAGTGAAGAATGCGAAGTCGCGCTGATTTACGTATCGCAGCCTGCGGGAGTATGAAAAAAAACCCAGTGAACGGGCAGGAAGGTGTCCTGACCATGCCAGTCCAGTATTTATCAATGTCAAATTGAAGAGAAATAATTCAGACGTCTGTAAACTTGATCGTTGCCTTAGATATATCAAGACTCCTATAATGAGTTCGGAGCATACCATTCCTTCTCGGGGGTTGGTCGTGCATATCAATATAAAGCTTGCATATGTCCCAGGAGGTCCGTAAGAAAAAAATTGACACGTAAATGAACCAGCCTAACATGTTGGACTTGAAACCCATATTTGAAGACTCAAAGAAAGTGAGCTGAAAAAGCATGACTGACCTGTAGGAGCTTTATGTTCGGTCCATCCAGGTGGAAGAGACGACTGGCTTTGGGCTGTCGGCGTGTGCGTTGATTTTAGCATTTTATACTTTGACTGCCGTTACCAGCAGCTACTTATCAATTTGACAATCACTAAAATGAGTTCTGAGAGGGATAATATGGTCCAGTTAGTCTGTCATTCATTGGTCTGGCCAAAATATATGATGTGAGGCGCCAAGGCATGAATAATTTAGCGCTAAACACGCGTGGACCTGCTTGCCTGAAGCTCCCCCAAGCTTGGGTCAAGACGTCCTCACAACCAACACATCAACTCTCCACGTTTCTCTCCACCAAACCTCTTGAACCTTCACCTGCCCGGCCTGAAAACCCGTCTATACTTCTAGTGAACTTCCGAATAATAACCAAACATGTCGAGAAGATACGATTCCCGAGTAAGCATGCGTCAAGGTAGCCGTGTTTGGAAGGCTGAATCTAATGTGATGTAGACGACGATCTTCTCGCCCGAAGGGCGCCTGTACCAAGTCGAATATGCGCTCGAGGCTATTTCACACGCGGGAACGGCGATTGGGATATTGGCAACCGATGGAATTGTTTTGGCGGCCGAGAGGAAAGTTACCAGCAAGCTTCTGGAACAAGACACCTCAGCTGAGAAGCTCTACACCTTGAACGAGTACGTGGCCAGATACTCTGTTAAGCAGGATGAATTCTAAACTCTCTATAGCAACATGATCTGCGCAGTAGCAGGCATGGTATCCGACGCAAACATCCTCATCAACTACGCCCGTCAAGCCGCCCAACGCTACCTCCTTACCTACAACGAAGACATTCCATGCGAACAGCTTGTGAGGAGGTTATGCGATCTCAAGCAGGGTTACACGCAGCACGGTGGTCTGCGTCCATTCGGTGTTTCGTTCATTTATGCAGGATACGACCCCCAAAGGCAGTTCCAGTTGTACCAGAGCAACCCCAGTGGTAACTACGGCGGGTGGAAGGCAACAAGTGTCGGAGCAAATAATGCAAGCGCCCAAAGCTTGCTGAAGCAGGATTACAAGGAGGATTGCAACCTGAAGGAGGCATGCGTGATGGCTGTGAAAGTATTGAGCAAGACGATGGATGCGACAAAGCTTAGCAGCGAGAAGAGTAAGTCTCCTTGCGAGCTTTGAATTCTGACCAAGTAAACTAATATATTATGTAGTCGAGTTCGCAACTGTTGGCAAGACGAAGGAGGGCAAGATATACCATCATTTATGGAGCGCGGAGGAGATCGAGACGCTATTGAAGGAGAACGACTTGGCAAAGGAAGATACCAGCGACGGCGATAGAGTTGGCGCCTAGAATATCACGAAAGTTGGCTGAGTGGCCATTGTACTTTTATGCTAGAGCGAGAGAAATGACAAGAACTTTGAACAATCCAATGTTTTCTTAATAGCATCATTTGCGCCAATGCTATATGAATTCGTAAACATCCCATTAGAGTAGCCCATAACCCATAGATATATGCACTCGTTTCAATAAGATGCCTAAAGTTTCCCATAGTTTATATTCGTACAGGATCCGCTCTTTCCGCTAAAGTGCTAAATAGAAATAGATGAGCTTACAGTCGTTCATCCCATAAACCCATCAGAAATCAGAAATCAGCCTTCAGTCTGAGTCTCCACTATCAATTTCGCCGAGGTTAAACGCACTCGGCCCGGTTCCTTCATGCATACGTGCCGCCTCTTCGTCGTCTCCGACCTTCGTAAACCCGCCTCCAGAGGCAGCTGACGTCCGCGAAGCATACGGAGAATCGCAATGTACATTCCTCAGACGGGGGTAAAACCGTCGGTAGCTCCAATGCGCAATAGTCATTCCTAAAGCGCTTCCAATAGTAACATCATACACGTCGTGTCGGTAGTCCTCACATCGCGAAATTGCAACCCAGCCCGCTAGCAATAGGGGCAACAAGGCCAAAATCCCCCTTGTCAAGTCGCTCTCGCGACGGAAAACGTGCATTTGGCCCGAGAGGAACAATGCCAAGAAACCCAAGCCAGAGAATGAGAAGCTGGAGTGTCCACTGGGAAAAGAGCGCCATCCATCATGGAGGAGGTGGTGCTCGGTCTCTGTGCACACTTCCCATGATACTAGTGCATGTAGAGGTGTGCCCTCCTTCGCTTTACAGCGTGCAAGGAGGTCAGGCCGTGGCCGACCGACGGCGTTTTTAATAAGGTCGGTAATGACAGCCGTTAACAGCATGCCAATGAAGAACGCGAGTATGGTGACGTGGGACTTGTGGAAGCCAGCGCGGGAGACGGCGAGCCAGATAGTCATTACGATGAGGGGGATCCCGCCGCCGTAGAGGAACATCATTGCTAACTATAGTTAGTCAATGCTCTGCAAGGTGCCCGTGCGACTCAAAAGTCTTCATGGAGACTGTGCCGAAGTAGGCACTTGAAGTTTTAAATTATCCGTAGAAACGCTATTTGCTAACATCCCGCTCGCTGCTTTGCACACGCCACACTTTTGGGGTAGCACGAGTAGAATGGCAGAATAATCAAAAGATTTATACTCACAGACTGGAACCCTCTCATGTTCCGCATGAGGGTAGGCAATATCAATGTTGCTCAGTTCGAATAATCTATGGAATGGTGTGGTTTTGAACTCGAGCTTCATCCGCAAGCAACGTGTCAGCCGAAGTCATTCAAGAGTCATGGCAAGGTTCATACCACGATGTAAGCAGCTATAAGGACTGCTAGACCGACATAATCTGGGGCGTATGTCTTTTGCCAAAATCTGGCAATCGCCCCAACCACGCCCGGTTTGCTTGTAAGACCATTGTTGGCCCGGCCCTTCCCCTTTGAGTGTACCATTGTCGCTTTGAGCACCCAGATGGCTTTGCAGTTTTCAGATACCGATTGGATGTTATTGTGCTCTTATACCATGATGTGGAGGCCCTTATCAACTGTGAGGTCTGGTGTTGGTCTTTCCGATGGCAGACGTTGTCGCGTGTCCGTATCTGGTGTTGAGACCCCACAGGGTTGAATCGCGATCCCTGCTATCAGAGGCAAGTGTTGCTCCACCCAAGCTTTAAATTGACCTTCCCTGCTGATCCCACGAATGCGCCCCTCCGCCTCACCTCAACTACCGCGTCGCAACTTTTAAACCACTGGAATTCTTGCGCAACGCTTCAACGGTACACCATGACGCGATGAAATAATTGCTGGATAATTTGATTAAAAACCTTGTCTGGCTCTGAGCGGCTGTGCCGCAGGTGCTGTCTCAATGGCAGACCAACAACAAGGGAATGTCCAGGCGTCGGCCTTTCCAAGCCCACCTCCGTTTTACCAGCACTTCACTGAAGAAAACATTGCCCGTATAGCCGTACTGCGTGCTGGGAGAGACTCCGATTCAGGCCAAAAAGGTGATTCACCCGATGAACCTGACTTGCCAACCGATCTCCAATACCTTCAACCGCCAGTTCCCCCTGCCGAAGGAACGTACAGGAGCTTTGGAGACCTTTACAATGTATGTCGTTTCTTATGTATAGCTTGCAGCTTGGTGATATGGGGGCTGGTAAACTAATATTTCACCAGTTGAACGACACCCTACCCTCCCTTACCGAGCAAGGAATCGAACAACTCTATTCCCCTCCTGCTACCCCATCGGGTTCCGGTGCAGGATCAGACCCACAGTCACATTCAGATCGAACGTTGATCCTGAAGCGAATTGCCAAATCTTTGCTATTGAACTTTCTCGAACTTATGGGTATCATGAGCGTCAACCCTGAACAATATGAAGAGAAGATCCAAGATTTACGAACACTGTTTATAAACTTCCACCACTTATTGAACGAATATAGGCCTCACCAGGCGAGAGAGAGTCTGATACTAATGATGGAGGCTCAATTAGCGAGGTCAAAGGCAGAAACCAGCGGCATTGAAAGTATGAAAACCAAAGTGGAAGGGATCCTGGCAGGCTTGGGTCAAGTGAACATTGTCCACGAAGGATCTGGGGAGAACAAAGATAACAAAAAGGTTCTCGAAAACTATGATGGTGCGAAAGACGTATGGGATGAGTTGCAACGCGAGTATGGCTTAGTTGAGCCTGGAATATCTTCATAATCCAGCTCGTTGAGAGTGGTCTTTGAAACTCTCACATGGTACATGAACAAATATAATAACGATTCCCTATGATTTTCACGTCTCTATCCCTGCGATTTGGATTTTTGTCTTCGTCTCCTTTGAGAAGCTCCTCTTTTTTTGAAATCAATTCATGGGTGACTCCTGTTACGGTATTGTGCATAAGAAGATGGCGTTTATCGTGTTTAATTATCCCTTACGCACCATTGCCAGCATTCAAATTCGTTCAGGAATGACGCTGGCTTGCGGCCAGTCCTTGTTGGAAACCCCATTTAATTCACGTTTATCTCACTACATCCAATGTTTGCCAGATAATCACCTTTCGCTTATACTGTTAAAAATAAAATTCGGATGGCTGCTCACCAGTTCTGGGTCCTTACTATGGCTTCCTGTGCCTGCAGATGCCTTTGTTAGAGCTACTCTCATATCAGATGACTGCCCCCTCTCGATAGCGGGAATTTTGGCTTTCAGATTTCAGATTTCGCACCTGGTGTGCGCACGCTCACTGCGCTTAGTAGCGAACTTCAGCGAATGAAGGAGACTGGCCCCTACCACAAAAACATTATGGAATCAGCTACTGAAAAGAATGCCGCATCTATGAGTGAATATGAAGAGGATGTCCTTGCAGAGACAGACTGTATCATAGAATCCATAGAGACCATCACCGATGATGGCTTGGAGACTGTCCCTGGCGATGGCATGGAGACTCTTCCTCACGATGATATGAAAGCTGCTACTGACGATTGCATGGAAGTTGTCACCGACGATGGAATGGAGACAGTCACCGATGAGGGTATTCGAGATCGATTCCAGTTGTTTTTCAACATACACCCAGATTTAAATCCAGGTATGTGTGCCTCTACCCCTCCAGAGGTTATGATATAAGCGACTGATCAATAGCAGACGACTTGGTCAACATCCTCCAGAGTTCTGGCTGGAATGAGCGAGTTACCCTTCGAAAAGTATATGAGCTCAAGAATGGATTTGACCCAAGTCCTTCACAAAACCGTTCACCTACACCAATGCTCGATTCCGACCCCGGGTTGGCCACAAGAACAAGTTGCGCGACTGCTGGATATAATGACAATACGGAGAACCTGAATGGTGAATTCCCACATGTTCGAAGACCGATTGTTATCGACGATGACAGCTCAGATGGCGAGCACTACCGAGGCGAGGAAAAGTCTCATACAATTTTGGACGACAATTCTTCAGAGAATAGTTCTTCAGAGGACGACGATGAGCCATTTGTTCGTGTTCGAAAGCCGAGAGTACCAACAGTTCGTGCACCTCCCCGGCGTAAATCAGGAGATGAAAAAGCTACCGAACATACGACAGTGACTAGATGGATCGGGAGATTGGTTGGCGGATTATATGTGAAGACGCTACTGGTTTGCAATGGAGACGATGCTCTCAATCAGAAAGGAGGTCTCGTTGAATCCTACGTCCAGAAACGAAAGTTAGATGGTCTTATTGACATTACCGTTAATAGAGACAAGCTGCGGGAGCAGGGTTGGTCCGGGAGGGACTATACCGACAAAGTCGAGTTGATTCCCCCAGTTAAGTGGGTAGACAAAAAGGCACTAAAGAAATTCTACGGAGTCGCTTTTATTGACAAAGATCGATTCCTTCCTGGCGATTGCATTACAGTGCGGTAAGATATATTTTCTTTTAAGAGGCTGCGATGGTTGCTAAATCTTAAGACAGTGCGGGAACTGACGATCGAGATCACCTTACTGCCAATGGTAAGCTTAAACAGAATATTAGAGAGACGGCAGCACGTGTATGGTTTGCACGGATTGTCAATATTTTTGGCAATAAGAGGGGAGAACCCATGGCTCATGTCCGATGGTTTTCTCATGGAGGTGACACATTTCTTGATGAAACTGCCGGCCCAAAAGAGCTATTTCTGCTCGACCGCTGCGATGATATTGAGATGGTTAGTTTTTTACAGCTTGCATGGAAATTTATGAATTTTGCTGATCACCTTACAGAGCACAATTGCTGGCAAGGTGAATGTGGAGAGGTGCACCCAAATTGGCCCGTTAGAAGAAAGCGACCGTTTCAAGAAACCGAACTGCTATTTTTATCGATTCTTCTATGATGATGATGACACCACGCCCGTGAGGTTTGAAGATGCCACCTTCCACGAGGAAAGCATCAATATTCAAGGCACAGAGCACTCTCAACAGTGCTTCTGTTGCGCCAGACGTGAAGAGATACAGCATGAACTCTCTACGAGGGTAACAGGCACAATCAACGAAGATCGCTCGACAGCCAGCTTCTCACACAACGGCATTGAATACAAGCTTAACGACTGTGTCTATTTGCTCCCAAGGGCATCCGATGAGCCTCATACGATTGGTCAAATCATCCACATCAAATGCACGGGGGGTTTCAATTGGGCAGTAAAAGATCCCACAAAACTTCGAGACTCGGTGCAAGATATCCACGTTACTATTCGAATACTCAGGAGGTATGATGACTTCAACAACGACTATTGGTCTGAACTCAAGAGAGGCGAAAAACACGCCACTCGTGACAATCGCCGACTGTATGTCACCAATAGGAAGAAAACGATAGCCGTGGATGACAGGCTACTTGGGAAGTGTCAGGTAGTGCATCCAAGCAGAATTAAGAATCTCGCGAAATATAAGGACCTGGAAGATACATTCTATGTGACTGACAGAGAGCCTGATTGTTCCGATGAAACAGCGACGAGAAGAACATTTGATCTCGAAGACCTTGAGCTGCTTATAGCCGAGGAATTCCATGATTCAGTCGACGGAAACAAAATGGTTGAAACGGAGGAATGTCGACAGGAGAAGTTTGCAAAAGCTGGCCTCAAACTCCGAGCGATGGATGTGTTTGCCGGTTGTGGCGGTCTCACTTCGGGGCTGCATGAGGGTGGTGCTGTGGATACTCTTTACGGCATTGAATGGGATATTGATGCGAGCCGAACTCTCAAAAGAAATTTTCCACATATGAAAGTATACAATGAGAATGCGAATAATTTGTTAGAGAGGGCCATCCAGGAAGAGCGAGGGACCGCAATTGGCACCATGAAAGATCTCCAAGGAAAGCCGATGCCCCCTATGCCTAAACCTGGCGAAATGTGAGTCAAGATATTTACAAGGGCTCTACGTAAATGTCTTATATTTATTGAGAAAGGAGAGGTTTCTAACATTTTCTAGTGACTTCCTGTACGGTGGTCCACCTTGCCAGGATTTCTCAGGGTGCAATAGAGCGCCTAAGGCAAATTCGATCAAAAACTCGTTGCTAACGACATTCTTATCCTTTGTCGACCATTATCGACCGAAATACTTCCTGCTGGAGAATGTTCGAGGCTTACTGCAACATCGATTAGGTAGTACCCAGAAAAAGGTTGGAGTTGGTGTACAGGGAGGTATTCAGCAAGGTAGTGTGAAGTTCATTCTCCGAGCACTCACATCCCTGGGTTACTCAGCTCAGTTTCAGATGCTACAAGCCGCAGAGCACGGGTCGCCCCAATCTCGGCGACGAGTATTTTTCTGGGGCACTTTGCTGGGCCTCAGATTGCCTCTGTATCCGCAGCCAACTCATGTCTGCAAAGGTCTCTCAGCTCCGACTAATACGTTCACCATGGGAAAAACTGCGCCTCATAATCCAGTTACAGTTGGAGACGCGATTTCCGACTTGCCAGCGTTTGATTGGAGAATTAAGGTGCCAGGCGAAGACCGTCAAGCTCGACGTCAGCGGGAATTGGGAATACCGATAGTTGACTTGCCTGCGAATAAGGCAGCCCCGGTTGGAGACAGCAGCTCCTTCTATTCCTATGAACCCATTACAGAATTTCAGCGAGAAGTACGCCGTTATGTGAAGGGAGATGTTGTCAAGAACCACATTACTCGCCAATGGAATGGTGATACAATGCTGCGGCTCGCCCGGATTCCAATGAGACCGAAAGCAAATCATAATGATTTGCCACTTGAGCACGATATGGCATGCTTGCGCAACAAATCAGCCTCCAAGAGTAACTACTATCCTAATCGTTACTACCGGTTGGACTTTAAAGAGCAATTTCAGACTTGCCTAACAAATGTAGACCCAGGCGGTGAGAACGGCAAGGTAATTGTGGTTCTTACCTGGTTGGTCCCAGATTTTCAGCGAACTAATTTATATTTATTGCAGATTTTACATCCAAGCCAACGCCGAATTCTTACGGTCCGGGAGTTTGCCAGGGCCCAAGGGTTTTTAGATACATTCACATGGGATCCCAACACCCAGCCTCCAAGAGCCATGTACAAGCAGATCGGCAATGCTGTCTCTCTGCAACACGGAAGGGCTCTTGGAAAAGAGCTTTTCAATGCTCTCTATGCCCAATGGGAGTCGAACACGGTAGCATATGCTGAAGGAATATTCCCAGCTGTAGATCTTGTCGAAAGTGATGAATTTAAAAAGTTTGAGGGATTTGAGGGGTTCGACGAAGAGGTCAAAATGGAAGATATCGTAACGGATTATAGCAGGGCATATGAGGGACCGATTGTTATTTCGGACAGCGAATAGGAGGAATGGAAGAACATGAAATTGGGAATTATTCATGGCGATTAAAGCCAAAATATACGTGGAATGTCAGGCCCATCCTCCTGTTCTGATACAGATTTGAGAAAAATGATAAATTAGCCTTGGCCGAATCATAATTTAATGAGAGTACTACTTGATTCTGGCCTCAACCTCACAAAATTTTTGATATCTTGGTGTTGTTCAGTTCGTTGTTCTTTTAATAACATCCGCTAAGAATAACGGGCCCGGGCCGAACGAGGCGAGGCTACCTTGTTTACAAAGTGGAGGTACCATCAAACACCACATTTCATCATCAACGTCTCTCAGCCTCGTCCACGAACTAGAGTTCGACACAACACGCCTGTTTTCTTATTTCCCATGCTCAGGGCCATAGATGCCGCCGCATATTTCTCTATCGCTCATAGAGCGCCATGCCTGTTAACACCTCAATCACAGACTGCGGGGAGGAATTAAGCCGCTTGATGGAATCGATGAATCATGCCGAAACCGCCGCTCGAAATAACGACTCGAGAGGGGAATACCTCCCGCCAAATCCCCAACAACGCGACGAAACTCTAGAAAGTCACCAGCTTCCTTCGCCGTCGCCTTCTCCGTCACCAAGAAGCATGTCGCCGCCCCTCATCTCACCAGAGACACCCGAGACCGAATTCGATGGAGGTTTCGGCAGAGAACGGAGCAACAATATCGTCGGCCGCTTACCAACTCCCGCTCTATATAATGTATGGAAGGACGATTCCTATCTAGAGGCTCCCGTTCCACCAGAGGTAGACGCTGGAGCTTTGCGGACTCCAAAACTGCCCAAAGCTCAGGGCGAAACCGTCAAGAAACAAAGAGAAGCCTCCGTGGCCAACGATGCGGCTAACGAGAGAGCCCGCAAACTGTCATCCTCGGAAATCGAGAATTTTATATCTCAGCCTGAATCGCTTCCCCTACCAGCCACTATGCAACCGGAATCTAGAAAACGAGGGACAACCCTTCAGAATCCGCCCACATTCGAAGATTTCGAGTCAAATCAAATACGATCACCGTCTGCTCGCACATCGGGATTCTCGTCTGGTAACCAACGTCCCGGTACAAGTCCCCGTGTGATTTCTAGTCCACAAGTTGGGCGCCGTGAAAACTGGCAAGAAAGAAGCTCGAGAAATATGTCACCGGTGCGAAGACAAACCCCTTCGATGCGGGAATCCGATGGGTTTGATCCAAATACCTCTGTCAAGTTGTCGGCTAGCAAAGGACGCTCACGGGTACCTTCGTTGCCCTCCGAGCCCGCGCTACCACAGACCAGCGAAGAGATCCCTCTCCCTCCGCTGTTGAGCACATACCTCGAATTAGAACTGGCATCATCGCGGCCATCGCCGTTGTATATACATCGGTCTCGTGGCCAGGAATATCCTTACGAGTCAGCAAGGGTTAAATTCGAACGGCTTTTGAACTTTCTACTCGTCCCTTTGTGTTTAGAGCCTGCCCTTCTGTTTGGAACTTTGGCATGTCTTGATGCCTGGCTTTATACCTTCACAATTCTTCCTCTACGTTTTATAAAAGCTATCGGTATTTTAGCTTCTTGGTGGGCCAAGTCGCTGGCAGCAGAAGCGCGCTTCGTGGCATTGTTTATTTATCACGGATCTCCGCGGCTATGGCATCGTTCCAGAGGCTATAACTCCAGCGGTGATATCCCTCATCCGCCTACTGTCCAGATAGGTCAGAACGGCGTTCAGTCGCAGGTATTATCTCCAAAAGTGCGTGAAGGTGGGAGATTCCAGGATACCACCGGCACCAGTGGCCTGGAAACGGAAGGCCGTCGCTCTGGAGAGAAAAGACCGAAGCTTGAATGGGGCCGAAGGCACAGAAGAACGAGATCCGTTCCATCTACATTATCCCCGTATCATAAGGCAGATATTCTTCAGGGCCTAGTCATTACCTTTAGCTGTATCATTCTGATGCAATTAGATGCTAGCCGCATGTATCATAGCATCAGAGGGCAGGCAGCTATGAAACTGTATGTTATATACAACGTTTTGGAGGTAAGCTACTCGAATTATATGGTTGTGGATTGAACTAAATATCTTTAGGTTGGCGATCGGCTGCTCTCTGCTGTTGGCCAGGATATTCTTGAATGTCTGGTGTGTGATGAGACGTTGGAGCGGGGCTTGGACGGTCGATCCAAGCTTCTTCAGCCCTTAGGCATGTTCATATTGACGTTGGTGTACAATGTCATACATGCCACCGCACTGTTCTACCAAGTAATTACCCTGAATGTGGCAGTAAACTCCTACTCTAACTCTCTATTCACACTGCTTCTCAGCAACCAGTTTGTGGAAATCAAAGGGACGGTCTTCAAGCGAGTTGAGAAGCAAAACCTCTTTCAACTTTTTTGTGCCGACGTTGTGGAGCGCTTTCAACTATGGCTGATGCTTATCATTATCGGACTTCGAAACATTGTCGAAGTTGGCGGGCTCAGCATCCTCAGCAATCCACAGTCCGCCAGTGGAGCTGCTGACACGCTTCGAAACGCCACGATTCCCCTCCGCAGCTCTATTATCCCAAACAGTTTTAAGATTATCCCAAGTTGGTCTGGTGAGGTTCTCTCGCCGTTCCTTCTTGTTCTTGGTAGCGAAGTTCTGGTTGACTGGATCAAGCACTGCTATGTCGGAAAATTCAACAATGTCAAGCCTGTTATCTACAAGAAGTTCCTTGATATTCTCTCAAAGGACTACTACACCAACGCATTCGTTAACCAAAATTTGACAAAACGGCTTGGACTCCCAGTTATACCACTATCTTGCCTCTTTATTCGCGCCTCTGTCCAGACCTACCACATGTTCGTCGCCACTCACTTCCCACCGCCTCTAGCATCTACCGCGACGTCCATATCTCTTGAATCCGAGGCGACCGCCTCACCCGCCACAACGGCAGCAATGGAGCACCTCGATATACTTATTCGCAAGGCTCTAGGCCGCTCAGCATATGGCACCGGTGCATCGGTGGAACATACGTGGCAGTTCTTCGACTCTGACGACATTATTTCTTTTGTGGCTATGGCAGCTTTCTTCCTCGGAGCATTCCTCGCGCT
Source organism: Pseudogymnoascus sp. VKM F-4281 (FW-2241) (assembly GCA_000750745.1). Classification (NCBI taxonomy): domain Eukaryota; kingdom Fungi; phylum Ascomycota; class Leotiomycetes; order Thelebolales; family Thelebolaceae; genus Pseudogymnoascus; species Pseudogymnoascus sp. VKM F-4281 (FW-2241). Next base: position 19,941 of record JPJV01001536.1, read on the forward strand.
TCTAAGCTGCAAACTTGTCCTCGGCATGCTTCTCCTCCGGTACTCTCGCCGCCGCTACGAGTCTATGAATGTACGCGAGAATATGGGCATGGATACGAAAGGCAAGCGGCTGGGCGGGCTTGGGATGGTGGAGCTGGGGGAGGAGAAAAGGAATATCATATATGAAGATGACCCGGAGGGCGCTAAACAGCTGAAAGATAGGGAGAAGAAATGGGCTGAACAGGCGAAGCAGCAATCAGATTTTGATAAGGTTACGAGATACGAAATGGTTGCTAAGCGCATTTGGTGATCTGGTATGGCAGCATTGGAACGGCGTTCTATATATCATTATGCGCGTTGAATAGGTTGTGGGTAGCAAGCATATGTATCATTTATTTGAAGCTCTAACAGTTGATATATTGGAAAATATCATATTCACAAGGCAGCAATTATTATTTTAACGATCATTAAAATCTAGGAACCAAACATTTATGACTACTACACTCTGCACGTTGGCATAGCCACCCCTGGTGTGACTCTTGGAGCCAATCAATCAATGCATAACACAGTCGGCGCTTCTCAGCCTCATCAAGATTCGACTCCAGACCGCTTCAACGACGCCCACACTGACGACTTGATGAATTTAGTACGATATACGGTGAGATGGCAGCGAACTTTGGGTTCTCAACTGGCGATTTCATCGCAGCTATTGAGCTTGTCGCAACAGTCATCGACGCCCTTCGTGAGAGTGGAAGTGCCAGCCTGGAGTATCGCGACATTGTGCAACAACTATACTCACTTGAAACGGCCCTCATTAGAGTGAAGAGACTAGAAGTCGATCCAGCTCGTAATTCCGAGCTTGTTTCGCTTCAACAAGCAGCGGCGCAGTGTCAGCAGACGATCGACAACTTCTGGAAGAAAGTACAAAAGTACCAGCCTCATCTAAGAGCTGGAGGTTCTGGTTCGAGGCTGAAGGATGGCTGGATGAAAATTCAATGGTCGCTATGCAAGAAGGAGGATTTGGCGAGATTCAAGGCCGATTTGGTCGGACACACAGAGTCAATTCAATTGCTCCTTTCGGTGATGCAAACGTACGAATGAGTTCTAGATGAAATGAAAAAGGGATTCATGGCTAATTTCATCTAAACAGGGCCTCGCAATCACTACATGACAAACGCCGCGATCAACAAACCCAAAGCCTCGCCAGCAAGATTCAGGATTCTTATTTTGGGTGTATGCAGCGATTATCAGGCATAGCCGAAAGCCTTCAGAGGTACGATAACATTTTTTTCTCTATGTTGCAGGAAGGTTGCACTAACTATCGAAAAAGTGGGATTGAGCAGGGAAAGGAGTTGTTAATAATGACGACTAAGGTGATGTTAGTTCTCTCGGGGCTGGCTGAACACATGGCCATTGGTTAACTTGTCATAGGCACAAATATCAAAATGTTCCAAGTTGTCCTAGAAATCCAAAGGATTATCACGAGAATACCGGGTCAAATAGACCGACAGCAGCCAGTCTATTTTATCGACGCTCTTGGGAGGAGTTGTCCGTTTCATCTGGAGTTTGTACGCTCTTCTGAGGCAAGTCATCTTGCTATAGTTGAGTCTGGTGTACTGTTGCTAAGGACGTAGACAGGCTCTAGTTTCGGTACTCAAGGCCAACTTTAAAAAGATAGGCCATGCATCAGAGATGATTGAAAGGGGAAATTTTGTCATCCGAGATTCCGCTACGAAGAAGGATATCAATCTCGGAAAGGAATGGGACCTCTGTTTCTCTCCTGGCCAACGAGTGGATATGAGCATGATGTTTGGACGACGGGCCTTGGAAACAGACGACTGTCCAAGTTGCAAAGCCTACTGTGGTGAATTTACCGAAGCAGATATCGAGTGGTACGTACTAATTCTTGCAAGGTGCTTCTGAAGAAGAAAGCTGATGAGATTTGCTGAAGTAAAAAATGTGGATTGAACTTTCAGAGAGTACCGAGTGTCACTTCCCAAGGTTTTCCAGGTTCTTTTAGCAATTCTATTCTCACAGATGAACGCAACCGCGTCGTAAATGAAGAGGAAATGGACGGAATATCACTTTTCAGTCGTGTCCGCATCTATGGTCCTAAGTACATTGAGGTAACAACCTTCTTGGATTATTTGCTGGCTTTACAATCTGCGGACTTAAACGAACGCACAAATAATTGGGTTCACGGTATCACAGATTGGAAAGTAAAGAAAACATCTTACGTTTATTATTAGAGACAATCTAACAACCCATTCTAGATTTTTGTATTGTCTAGACAGGTGATAGAGGATTTTATCAAGGCATCGCGGTCTCTGACTCTACTATCCCCCCCCTAAGTGATTGTAACGACCCGCTGTTTTTACAGCTTCACCGCACCTAAGTTAGGCGGAATAGCGTTTGGCTTTGGTGAGCAATCCCGCCAAGGCGTGGCAATAATTTTGTGGGTCGTTACAATCATTCTGGGGGAGAGATAGTATGGTATGTGTAGTTAGGAGTCGTGAGGGAATGATCATGACATAGGAATAGAAATCGAATGTGCAAGGAGTGAGCGTGAGAATGGCATCCATAGGAAGAATTTTGATGAAGAATCTTGATGATGGCAAGGGAATAACTGGGATAATGACGGCGTTGGCGTGGGAAATCTATGTAGGAATTGGCATGCATCTAAATCGCGTCAGGCATTATGGCAGCAGTGGGAACCCAAACGTCCAGCAAAGATTGTAACGGCTAGACGAGCGTTCTGACTATTATCATTCTCCCAATACAACACCGTATCCAAGAGTCCCAACTACCAGGAAGACGCCGTGAGGCAATCGTCGTGTTTCTTTCCCTTTACCACTTTTCGAAGTTATCGATATCAAAGTCCGGCCAGATCAACTTGCCGTACTCGAGTTCGCGAGTGACCTTTCCTTCCGCATTCCACCAAATTACAGACATCATGATCATAGCCGAGGTGTCGCCCTTCTTAATTCCAGGAGGAAGGCCCGGCTTGGCCGACTCAGGAGGGTCAACCGCCAGTGTAAACCACACCACGTTCTCCATGACCGAAAACTTGCCGGGCTCAGAGCTGCCGTCAATGGAAATGGCCTGGACTTTGACATCTGTCATGAGAGAGCTGAACCCCGAGTTCACCTGCAACCATTGCTCCCTATCTGCCCTGACAATACTGAGAGCTGCAGAGAAACAGAATGTTAGAACGGAATCAATGAAGAATATAGAAGGGGAAGGAGCTCTTACGGATATCGGTGATGTGGAACTCCTCGGTCTGCAAATCATGCATTCCTTCGAAGTCGCCAAGTATAAATGTTAGAAAGTACTGGGCGCTGTAACATAATAGTCTCTTGTCAGGGAAATCTTTGATGCGGCTATCATCGTATGCCGGATTGTAAGGAACGGAAGGCTGTATAAAGTAAGTAAGATGCTGTTGCCTAGTGAAAGTTATTCCCTACGTCGCTCCTAAGAGATTCGACAAAGCCCCGATTGCTGCATTGACCTGCAACGATGGCAGGGGCAATTGCCGCAAGAGGAGCAAGAAGGTTGGCCAACTTCATATTGATATGATAATGGAGCAGTTGAAGTTGTTGGTAAAGATTTGCTGTGTTGGATTTTCTGTTTGTTGCCGACTGATTCCTGCTCTATATATATTTTTTACCTACTCAGATCGTCTCACCAGACAGTCCCGGCCCAGCCATTACAGATATATAGAGGACTAAGATCGGCATTTCGTGGCTACCTGAGATTACACTAGCAGATACACAGCTGTTGTCGTGCATATGGAAACAGCAGAAAGCGCTGGCTTTGGGTGAGACACATCTGCATAATTGGACCCGATCGAATTTTTCCGTGGAGTCTGGTCAACTCAAAGGACCCTGTGCAACCTCCAAATGAGCTATCACCTTGTGACACTGTGATCTACGCCCCAATCATGAAAATTATAGCCCTAACTAACCTAAAAAATCCTATGCTTACTACATGCAGACAGCCTCCGGATATGAACCTCAATGCGGGGACAACGACCTACACTAATCCTCTTGATAAGGGTCTCTGGATACGTATCCGCCTAATAAACCGCGTTGCATTGCACGACATGAGCTGAAAGCGGAACTGTGGCCCCATGCCCCACGCCAGTCTTACTATGTACGCTCGTTTGCTGGAGCTCGAAAGCGTCAACGATATACGGCATATATGCCTCTCCAAAAACTGATAGGAAGTGCTTCGCCGTTCATTGCTTTTCGGCCTAGCCTGATGATGTTGGGGGGGGGGCAGGCTTCAGGCTATTTCAAATATCTCTAAGCAGCTCGCATCTAATATCTAATGCTTCAGATAGAGCTTGTAAGGGGTTTCCCAAGGACTCTATTGAAGTTCCGGACCCGATGGTTTCTCGCCATACAGGGCATTGCGGCTCTAGAAACATCACCACTATCCATGCACAGACCTGGCGTTGCACTGCTGAATCGGGAAGGTTATTTCCGAATAAGTCCAGCTGCGCCGGATCGGGCCGGGAGTAGAGCGACGACCGAGGGAACTTACTCCATGAGACGAAGAGGGGGATCGGGCTATGCGCGGTGGCAACGTTACTGTGATGAGGTGAGTCAAACATCAACCTGAAATACCACAAAAATCTGGACTCGAATATCACAACTGTGATAGCCAGCCACCATCTCGACCGAAACAGAGAAGAAAAAAGCTTGTGTGGTGAGACGAGATGTGAGAGACGGCCGTTCAGGAACTCTGCGAGATGATCGGTAGGGAAGGAACCAGCTGAAAGCAAGTCAGGTCGGGATTCCGTATGCAGTAGCGGCAGTCGTCTGGGTGCATGCTTCTCTCTCAAACATTGATTCCTTCAGCATGTCTTGAGTTGTGATTGGTGTAGTTCGTTGAAGTATCGATGTGAGACGAGACTGAAGGCTGAGTTTATACTTCGACGTCACGTTATCATCGAGTGTTCCGTCCCCTGTCCCCTATCGAAGACCCTTGCGCGTCTCATCCAAAATAGCGCCCACGGCGGACCCACGAATCAAACCTGCGCCCCGCACCCAACGTCATACAGCCATAACCGCTTTCTGACCCCTTGTCCCACCCAAAGTATAAGCTGCCAACTCAACCCGCAGCCAACGACTCTCCGCCAGCAAGTATACCCAACCTACCTCTCTGCCTGTGTAAACCCTCGACAACATCTCCAGAACGCCCATCTGCAAGCCTCAAATCGCCTCCTCCGAACCCCGTTAGCTAAATTATACACACAAAGGTACGTCTGCCAACACATGGACCCCACCCCCTTGCCCCTTTACTGGGCCGTACCTGCAAGGCCGTTCCTGAACACTGCTAATAACCCACCCTCTAGCATCAATCAGATCAGCCACCACCCAAACCGTCAAAAAAATGTGCCAATCCTCAGCCCCATCGTTCGTCAACCGCAACGGCCCCGGCTCGGCGGCTTCAAGCATCATCTCGAGCATTGTGAAGCCCGAGACAGACAAAACGGCCTGCATCGATTGCGGTGACTATTCGTGTTGTTGCATTCCCATACCCTGCTCGGTGATGTGAGGAGCGTTGGGTTGCTGTGCTGTGGGGGAGAAGGGTGTGAAAAGGAAGGGAAGCCCGGGGGGCGAGTTGATACCCAGGGCTGTTATTGTGACGATCTGAAATATTGGTGGGGGAGATTGATACCTGCGAACTGTTGTGAGGATGTGGAGATTTGCGGTGGGGATATTTCTACATACTGTTATGGAAAGGGGGAAAATATTGGTAAATACAACTGTGGAAGTGGTTGGTGATTTCATGATGATTACGATTTCTGTTTGACAATAGGTTCATGATTGAGCAATGCCAGTGATATTTATTTGTTGTGCAATTTCATCTGTATGGCATTTTATTTTAAACGCCTCTATTGAAGAGACGCCGCCCAACGCAAGACCCCATTGATCCTTAATCCATTTAACCTGCCTTCTCCAGTACGCTGCGAACCTAATATTACAGAAATGTTGAGAACGGACGCCCCGCCGGCCCTCGCCGCTAACTCCTGATGGCAGATCCAGATCCAGTTAATCCCCATCTAAAAGCGCCACACCGGAGGGACGGGAACCCCCTGTACACACTACACCAGAGACCGAAAAGCCCAATAAAAATCCAAACAAATGTCCTCTCTTCCTGTTCATTTCTTGGGAAGCTCCACAAATACCTTCCTAAAGATCTCCCGGCTCTTAAACAGATTCGTCAACCGCAGCCGCTCATTATCCAAATGCGCGCTATCACTCGCCTGCCCGCACGGCAGATGTGCCGCAGGGGCTTCAAACTCCTTCTCCAGAAAGCGGATGCTGGGGATACTGCCGCCCTCCCTGATATACAGCGGCTTCCTTCCCTTTGGCGCCTCATCGCCAGACAAGGCAGGCTCGCGCATGTTCGCAAGAGAGGTATGGTCGCTGCCGTTGGTGAGGAGGTTTGCGGTGGCGGGTGTAGGTTTGAGGCTCGGGCTGGCTGGTATGGCGTTCTGTGGCTTCGGGGCATCTTTGCGGGGAGAGGGGCGGGAG
>JPJV01001537.1:0-45846 GCA_000750745.1 Pseudogymnoascus sp. VKM F-4281 (FW-2241)
GGTGCAGGCACTACTAGTGCGGCGACAGCAAAAAAGGAGATGGGCACTGTTGAAGGATGGCGCCGGGATGCTTTTGCCTCCTCCACCGCTGCTGCGGTTACGGAGGGAGGTGAACCGGGTGCACTGTCGTCATCCCTCGTGGGGTTGGGCGCCTCAGCGCGGACGGAGATGCTGTTGGAGAGGCTGCCATACTTATTTGCTATCCATGTGTCGCGGACGCGTAGTGTGGACCTCCCGCTGCCGAGGGCGGAGATGGAGAGGTTGGTGAGGTTTGTGGGGCTTCGGGGCGTGGGGGAAGACGACGACGAGGGCGAGGGCCCTGTAGCGGTTGTGGATGGGGAAGGTAGTGAGAGGAAAGTCAGAATCTTGCGGCCTGGCGCAGCGGGCGCGGGGAAAGGGCTGGAAGAGCGGTTTGGTGCCTTGAAGGCGAGCGGGACGGTATTGAGCGATGATGATATTGAGGATTAGACTTTAATAACTTGCTTTGAGGATTGGGCTGGGTAAACGCTAGCGGTGGGTAAGCCGGTATGGTGCTGTATGTATATCCAAGGGGAGTTTAATTGAGGTTTATACTACTTGGTGTATGTTTGTAACCTGTTGCATGATACTCGTGACACCCAAGGTCCCTGTACATAATTTTTGGGCAGTGTAGTCGTTATCTCTGTGCGTCTGGCACTCCGATCTTCCACATACTGTAGTACCCCAAGAGCTTTATTCAAGTTGCCTCCTGGCATCCCCATCATTAAACCAATCAAGATAAGAGTTGCGTTGGCCTAGATAGTGGCATTATTTGAATCAGATCAAGTTGTGTGACTAGCATGGTGTTGCCTTTATCATGTCACCACATACGTGGGGACATTTCTCACCCCAGAGTTCCCGCGATGGTGCCACAGGATCGGAGTTTTATATTTCATGTACTCCCAAAGCGCTATTCGCATCTCGTAATCCGATCCCCTTTCATTAGGTTCGCGTCCTATTACTCCTATTTCCTAATTTAGAGGGATGCATCAATATCACGATGAAATCGGCAGTTAAATACTCCCACCATGAATCATTATACACTCAAGTCCAAGTTTAAAAGAGAATATTCTTCATTTCAGATAGTACGTTCTCGGATCGTCCATTTGTATTCCTCCCTGTCACTCACAACCCTGCTTCTATTGCAGAGTCGTCCACCGTCTATTAATATCGCATCTATAATTGCATCGCTCATGTATATATACCATGCGACTTCCGTCCTCCATCGTACACGCAACCAAGAAAAGAAAAGGGAGGAAAGCCGCCGAGGAGCTAGGCTCCCTTTGCCACGGGTTCAGGGATTCAACCCCCCTACCCGGCCAATAAAAAATGCAAGTTATGTATGAAATAGGACAAAATAAAGTTGCACCCGAGTAGATGGTACTGTAGTCTCTCATCATCCGCAAAATAACCAAAACAAGTAATGATCAAAAGAACAACGCTAAAGGAGACATATTCATAACGAGGTACTTAGGAGATCGGGTTTGTTGGCTTAGATGCTCATATCTCCCGTGGCGACATTGTGCTTCTGGCACTCGACCATAATCTCGACCTGCTTGGCGATATCGCCAAGTCGGCTCAAGATAACCTTGTTTCCATCCACAAATCCGTAGATTGTGTACTCAATACCGATGTCCTTGCAGAACTCACGTACGTACGCCTGCACCCGGCGTAGGTTGTGGCGGGGTACACGAGGGAACAGATGATGCACAGCCTGGAACTGGAGTCCGCCGTGGATAAAATCCAACCACGCGGGGCAGTCGACGTCCATGGTGGTGCGCAGTTGCTTTTGGGCGAAAGACTCCGTGGCGCCAAGGTCAGCAGTCGACATTCCCCAGTGAGAGAGCGTGATCTGGATGTGCAATGGCATGGTAATGATGTGAGAGACGAGGACGAAGGCCACGCGGATAGGCCAGGTGGGGAGCGTGAGCCAGAGGAGACGGTAACCAAAGAGGTACCAGTAGCATGCCATGCAGAGCATTTCAGCGGGGCGCGTCCAGGCCGCGGTACCTTTGTTAGAAGCGCGCGGGGAGATCAGGTGCAACCAGGAGAGGAGGTAGAGGTTGAAGCGCGCAATGCCCATGATGGGGTAGTAGGTGTATTTCTGGAACCTGATGGCAACCTCGCAGGCGCGGTCCCAGGCGAAGTCGAAGTTGTAGTAGCTGGAGCGGATGGACTGGAAGAACATGGGGGAGTTGGCAAAGAGGGGGACGTTTTGGATATCTGGGTCGTGGACCTGAAATAAGTGATTAGCGGAGAATTTGTATCTTGAGATTCAATGAGTGCGTACAGGGTGGTTTGGAACCAAGTGGTGAACATTGTGGCTGCTCTTCCACCATCCAATGGATAATCCACAGCAGAAGTCGGCAACAAAGATTCCAATGAGAGTATCTGCAATGTAGTTGTGGGTGATAGCCAAGTGGCCAGCGTCATGAGCCGAGAACATGATCTGGTGCCAAAATAGGCCCAGAAGCATGGCAGACGTCATATACCACTCGTACTTCAACGCCGTCATGCAGAGCGCAAAGAGGGAGAGGTAGCGGATAGACTCCTTTCCATATTCCCAGTAACGACAGTCGTAATGACCGTCTTCCTTAACTCTCTGGTGTAGCTGGCGATACTTGTTGATAATAGTCCTCTGCGTTGCCGGGTCTACAGACGGGAATCTGCCAATATCCGAGTCGATCTCCAGCTGCTCGGCCAGGTCCATGAACTCAACCTGCGTGCAGGTTCTGGGGAACTTGTCCAAAGTGCTAGTAACCAGCTGGTTCACGTCCAACTTATCCTGTATGTTGCTGAGCCGCGGTATTTCGTCCGCAAGCTTGTCACACGGGGGAGGTGCGCTCTTCTTGGTGCAGATCCCATCGGTTGCAGGGAGAGCTGATGTCTTTGAGGGGCAAATATCGGTTGTGATTGTCTTCGAGCACTTTCGCATATTCGCTTCCCCTTCGTATGGGCGGAAGATACCACCCGAGATGGGAGGCTCAAAGTTGACCCACGGCCCGTCTATGTATCCAATTCGAAAGCTATCCATCCTCGGTAGGGTTTCCGAAGAGTGGTAGCTATTGATCGACACGGTTATGTTTAGTTTTATTTTCTTTCGATTGAAGGGGCAGACAGGTGAGTTGGAACACAACTCAATGGCAGGTGCTTGATGCGGCAAGGACCATGAGAGCTTGATAGTTCGGACAGAGAAAGAGTAAGAGGCGCCCAAATTTACATTTTGATCTCGTCCGTGGCATCTCGGCCAACCATGTGCTGAATCGGCAGCTTTCCTCCTGGATGTCTTTCGAGCCATTTGTCCAGGCGCAGGACCTTGTTGTCTAAGATGACAATGGATTGATTGTTCGCAATGAGCCCTTCGATCTGGCGGCGAGAAAGAACGCGAGAGCGGCTCATGGTGGCGGTTTTGGGGTAAAGGGAAACGCACGAGGCGAGTTGAGAGAAGGGAAGAGCGCCCCAGAGGATTGGGCAAGAGTAAAAGGGAGAACAACGACAGCAAAAAGTGGATGCAGCTGTATGCAGGAAGATAGAAGGTATAGTCTGCTGAGTGAGTGTTGAGAAGAAAGGACGGTGGAATGAATGTGTAACAATGGGGGAGGAAGTAAGGTAAAAAGTAAAAAGAGGGTGTGAGGTAGGAGGGAGTAGATCACAAGGTAGCAAACAGAACAGAACAGGGGAATCGCAATATGAGAATTAGATGGAGCAAGACACTACCGTAGAGGAGTAGTACATTTCAGTACCTTGGGACAAAAAGGCACAAGGGGAAGACAACAATACTTCGAGTAGGCACGTCAAAGGAAAAGCCAAAATAAGCGGCAGAAGGAAAGAGGGGAGAGAGGAGAAAGGAGGAGGAAATGGAGGCAAGAGAGAGGGGCGAGGGGCAATCAACGAACCCATAGTCGGCCAACCCGCATCATGGAGGATGAGAGGGGGACGACGACGAGTAGGGTAGGAGCGAGTAGCAGTAGTAGTTTAGGTACATGAGTTTTGTGGGAGGGACCCATAGAATTTAGAAGTACCATTGCTAGATTAGTGACATTGGCGTTCAGTAGGGGGTTGCCAATGGAGGGCTAAGGGACGCTACATTCGGGGGTAGTGGCCGAGAGAGATTGACTGGATCTACTAAACGGTGAAATGACTGGCTAATGAGAGGGTGGGGGGCGGTAAAGTACGTGAGTTAGTATGCTAAGAACAGTATATAGAGCATGTACTGTTCCTTACATACTTAAAGTGGTACGGAGTACATCCATGACAAGTGGACAGATTTGGTACAATACAAGGACAAGCGTGGGGTTGGGTCGAGAAGGTTGAGAAAAGCAACAGGGCGGCAGGGGAAAAGGCTACAAGGGGTGTGTTATGGGATGGTATGGGAAGGTATGGGGCGGCATGGGACGGTATGGTATGGGATCGTATTGGCGGGTGCCTGAGAGCCACGTTCTGGCTTTTCTGGTTTCAACCAAGATTAGCGTGAGACCCCAACGAGATCTGGAGAGAGGACTTGCGACAAACACGCACATCGCAAATATCAAGAAGAGAAAAGAACAGCAGCAGCGATCAAACACATTGAGGCGCAGGGCAGCACTACGACAAAAATAATATGGGAACGTGGAACACGGTGACGCGTTACAGGAAGCGCATATCAAATCAGTCGTCCAACTAGTACTCGAGCATGATGGCATAGGTGGCGACAACTCCACCACGCATGTCTGGGGATCAATAAGATATGAGGGAATATGTGGGATGGATTGCGACGACAACAACGGTGTCCAGAGTTGGGTCCTGGGAACGGTCCTGCGCTTCCTGGTCCGACTCCTACTCCTACTCCTGCGGATTGCGGGGTAGCATTTCCACGATAGTCGGGAAGAGTCAAGGAGGACAGTTCCGCGCTGTACGCGCGCTATACGGGGTATTCCATCGCACGGAGTAGGAGTAGGAGACGGAGAACGGAGAATTCCCAAATAACCCATACCCATACGTATGCGAGGGGAGGAGTATAACGAGTATAACCCATATCCTCTTTCCGCTCGGCCTGGCGACAGATTTCCCTGTTTTGGCTGTTTGTTGGTTTTCGTCCTCGTTCCTCAGGCTGTTGCTGGCTGTGCAGGCTGTGTGTGCGCACATCCACACCTTGTTCGAGTCAAGCCGAGACACGTCGAGACAAGGTCGACACGGGAATAAAGTGGGATGGTGGATGCAGTAAGTATCGTATCGTATCGGCGCCCATTTGGCACACACTCTTCACAGAGTATTGGCAGCAGGGCGGCGTATACCATTACTGCATCGGGGAGGTGCGCGAGTTTCACCTCCCACCGTTCTTGGCGAGAGTAGGAAATGGTGGACAGATGATCGTGGAGCGCGTGCGGCACCCTGCTCCATCTGCTCCAGTAGATCCCATACGCGGAAGGCGCATACGGATGCGATCTGCGGCCAAGGAGATTCCGAAGGGACGGGCGGGAAATATTGATCGTTAAGACGTACAGTAAGTACAGCTGCGACCATGATAGTCTGAATGACCCTTGCGCGTCATTATCGTCCGTCCAACAAACACAGGAGGCGAGAGTCGACAGGCGACACGAGCAGAGAGACAGACTGACGATAACCATCCCCGTGCTATACGCGGGAGTGAGAAGTCGAAGTAAGCTTACGTACGCCCGCTGTCTTCAACATCTCGACACACCTCAGTATGGCTTCGTATGGATCACGGCGAACAGGAAAATAAGGCCGACAAATGAATCTGCTTTTCGCCCCCCCTTCCCTGCCCTGGCCTGTCAAAATGCAGGTTAATCTCAGTCCAGCCCCAAAGCGCAAGGGGTGAATGAATAGCGTGCGTCTGTGAAGCTGCTAACCGACCGCTAACTCCATATATATCCTTGCTAGAGTGCAGTAAGTAGCTGTGAGAGCATGCTAACACGGCTGAAGTATGGGCGCAGTCACTCTAGCGGCTGGGCACAGCGACTTCCAGAAATCCAGAAAATACTTCGCTCTCCTGCGTCTGCTCTCTTGTGTGTCTGTGTGTAGGAGGTGCTTTTGCTTGTGCTTTTGCTGTGCCGCAGCGCAGTGAAGGAAGGGAGAGTCGATGATATGGCGGCGGCCATGAAGCAGGGACACGATGGCGCGACGCGACGCAATGCAACTCCGTATCGAGGGAAAGGAATACTCCGTATTCCTCGGCTGAATGTCGCCGATGTCACACATGCCACCACACCCTCTTCTTTTTTGTTTGGTCTTGGACGGGAGGGATGAACGGGCGCGGAGGCATCTCCGAAAGCAAAGGTGCGAATCATAGTTGAGATATAGCACTGTGTTCACATCATACTTCCGAAAGGAAAGACAAGATGATGCTGAGTTACCTAAAATGTCAACCAAGTGTACTGAGTACGTACGTCTTGTTGAAGTGGTCACCTGACCTATGGGGAGATCGAGAAAGTATGAATGATCACATGACGAAATAGTTGCACCTGCCCCGCCCGCCCTAATTACTGGAGTACGGTCGTTGAGTTCAAAGTCAGGTTATCACTGTCACATGACCTATAATATTAAACGCCTCAATTAGACACGACCACTCCACCAGTACCAGATTCGTCCAACAACTGTCTTTCCAATCCCTCGGCTTCCCTTTTCATACCATCAGTGTTATCTGACCGCTTCGCCGTCTCAAAATCAATGAGAATCGCGCGACTCTCTGAAATCAAGAAGTTGTGCTTGTTTAAATCGCCATGAAGAACACCCAATCCATGCAACCGTTCAACAATTGCTTCACAGGCAGAAAGGTCCGAGATGGTAGCGTGGTGACCTTCAACATATTCGATGAGGAACCCGATAACCCGTCCCTCCTCAGTTAAGTATCCCAAAAACTCCGGCCCGATATCGTGGCCCTCTATCCATGAATACGCCTGCGTTTCGGCGATAAAGTACCCGATCTCCCACTCGAACCTCGCGAATTTGGCGACCATTGGGTTCTCAAATTGCGGGGAAGACGCCATGTAGACGTTCGACCTGAGCCTCCTCCCGATCTCAAAGGAAAGGTAATCGTAGGGCTTTGGGTGCCAGAGCGGGTCGATTGAAGGGAGGTTTTGCTGGGAGGTCTCGGCGAAAAATGGCGGACTGCCAGCTGTTTGCGAGATGCGACTACAGTTCCAGTTGCTGTCGGGAAATGAAGGCAATATTGCCAACAGGATTGGTGGAAAACATAGGTCGTCGACTTCGTAGATTCCGGGGTCGATGGTGACGTATTTGAAGTGCTTTTTGTCCACCAGCATTCTGTAATAACTAGGTGTATTGCCATCGGGATCTATATCTTGATTCAAGATCTCGACTTTGGTAGGAGGCATAGTTTTTGCGGTATTCATATCGAGGACAATAGTAAGATATCGTGCATAATAACTAGGATTGGTGATGCAGAACGTGAGTATGCGCTGAATATAATCTATAGGATAGGCAACGTTTCAGTTAGGCCGGCGACTTAGCTAATGCCGCCCCAACCAGCTCCTCCAGCTCCGCGTCAGACTTCAACGGAATTCCAAGCAGTTGGTTGTCCACCTCCTCAAACTCTCCTCCATAACCCTCAGCAAAGACCGCGCTGATCAAGAACCCCATCGACGACCCCAAATCATTCAATCCCTTCGCATAATTCTCCTCCGAAGCGGCCACCATGTCGGCGGTGCTCACATCCACCGGGGTCCACGTCCGCCCGGGCGCGAGCTTCTCTGCAATAGCAACTAATTTCCTCTGCGTCGTGATGAGATCGTGAACAAACACCACGCGGTTTCTCGTCTCGTCTCGGTGCTGGAGTACACCCACCACCGCCTTCCCAATTGTCGCCAACGTCGTCGTGCTAAATGGACGGTCCCCGCCATCGTAATACGGCGTGGTCTTCGATTTGAAGTCGACAAAGAAGCCCAGAGCCAAACACCAGTCTAGGAATGGCCCGTTGCGCATAAGTGTGTATGTGAAGAGCGGGTGGTCGCTCGCCAGACGCTTGAGGAGTTGATGAACTTCGATCTTGGATTGATAGACGGGCAGTGTGGCGCTTTTGGGGTTGCCTATGTTCGAAGAGAACTCGGAAGGGATCAAGCGCTTGACGCCAGCAGCGATGGAGGCTTCGATGAGGGCGACTTGCGTATCCATTGCAGCAGTGGTTACGGCTGATACCACAGCATCCTGACCTGTCAGGGCCTTTGTGAGCTCGGGTATGGAAGCGTAGTCGACGCGGATGACGCGAACGGACTCTGGGAATTGCGCATCGGACGAGTGACGCGTGAGAACCGCCACGTTGAAGATTTTGCTTTCGATGAGGGCCTGTAGAATAAGGGTGCCCAAGGCGCCTGAAGCCTAGATAATATTAGCCAACGCTGCGGCTAGACGGTATGGCGACTCACCCCCGCGATGGCGACGTTTCTGATTGTGTTCGTTGTCGACATAGTGATCAGACAAGTATTGGTTACACAGGTATGAGTGGCTATTTTAGACAGGATGAGGGCGAGATTTCAACTGCCTTCAGCTGCCCTTATATACATTTTTTTTCATCGCACAAACTCACCTTACCTACCATGCATCAATTATCACTTTTTTGTAAGCCAGTGCGGATGCGGATGCGGGTGCGGAGGCTAAACTAAATTAGGAAGCAGCCGTGCAATCCCATTTCTTATATCAACGGCGTATGATTTATAAGAGCCTTGGTCTCCGCACCCGCATCCGCACCCGCAGCAACAATAATTATGTCACCCCACGCTGACCAGTCTTGTCTCTGCTGCAGGAGGCAGAAACGGAAATGTGATAAACTCCTACCAACTTGTTCCCTCTGTAAAAGGTATGTGGGATGTTTATGGGATGTCTTCAGGCGTGCTGATTGAATCAGATTAAATAAACCATGTTCTTATCCGGCCCATCCGGAGACGCCTCGTCTGGTATCTATGCCAGATTTACTAGACTTGACGCCATCTAACATACGTTATACTCTTGAAACACAAGTATTCTTAGTTGTTGGCGCCGATTTGAAGCTACAACAGGTGGCTGCCACATATTTCAGAACCGTGCATACTTGGCTGCCGGTTGTGTCGGAGACGGCTTATTATGCGCAACTATCCAGATTCCGAGTTGGTACCGCCCCATCGGATTTGAGCGTTTTAACTCTCTGCATATTCCTTGTATGTGCGATACCAGTGGATGGCGAGATTTCGATACAGACGCAGCGTCTACATGTTCTAATCAAGAGCTTCGTAGCTATGTTAGAGGCAATGGGCACAAATACTCTAGCAATGCTACAGGGTCGATTACTGCTAACAACCTTTGAAATCGGACATGGGATGTACCCATCAGCTTGCATTTCGGCTGGTGCCAACGTGCAGGCAGCAGTCGCCCTAGGAGCGAGTGCTACATCGTCTGCGGAACTATCCAAGACTTTTCGGGATCCGCATTTGGCCGAAGAGGCAAGGCAGACTTGGCGTGGGATTGTTATCACTAATAGGTCAGAACTTTTCGTTGCACCCATTGTGTGATGTCGAAGCTAAGGACAAGATTTTATAGATACGCTTCTCTTGAGAGCAGAGCCAGGCACAGTCCTTCTATAGGGCGATCGACAGAAGCGGTATTCGGCAATATCGTAGGTGATAGTGATATAATGCTATTTCTATTCGCAAGCCAGATTGCTGACTAAGAGATCAGAATCCTGACGATTTAGCAGAGAATAATGCATTCGCCAAGACATCCTACTCATCACTGCTATTAGATCAAGTGCTCACTCATATCCATGATAGGAGACCGCAACAGCAGATTCTTAGGGAAGAAGCTATGCAGATCCTGAACACGTTGACCTCATTTTTAGCATCGTTTGAAGGTGAAAGTCATGCCTTGCAAACACTTTTGAATAGTTCCCTTGCTATATGCAGAAGGTAAAATCATAGAAGTGTACACACAAACAGCAATCGCTAAATGAAACTCTAGTGCTATGCTAGAAGTCCTAGAATTTGGATCCCAAGTTCAGCCAAAAGACAATGAGTACTGTATCCAGGCATCACATAATATCCTGAGGACCTTAACGCATGAGATTGCGCATGGAGCAAGTGGTGTGGGAAGGGATTCAGCAGCATTTGCAACCCTGCCCGTGTTTATTTCACATTGCATATATAAAGCCGCCATCGTCTATCTCCGCAATGAAAACGTATCCGAGGGTGGTAACATAAAGTTGCTTGTACAACCACTAAAAGATCTACTGTGGTATATTTCTTCGAGATGGAGTTCGGCAAGTAAGAAGCCCATTCCATATGGTTCGGCATTATATAAGTAAAATGCTGATTCTTATAGAATATTATGCAGAGCAGATTGAACGAGAACAGAATAAAATCAACTTATGAATCAAAGTATACGCTTTCGGATACTCTGCGTCCATACCCCCTTTATGTGAGTTGTCACACTCGGCCCTGAAACTCTAGCCACCTATTCAACAACCACCCTCGCTCTCCCCAGATTATACACACGCAGATACTCCGTCTCTGCATCCCCATCCCTCTGTGTCGTCACCCTCACATTCGGGAAATACGTCCCCACCACGGCATACATATACGTGTCCCGTACCTCTACCCGGCCTCCCTTCTGCGCCTCAAGCGGCTTGCTCGTAAAATTACCAGAGCCGAACCAGTCCCACCCCACCTCCACCACCGGCGCCCCGTGTTTTGGCAAGCTCACATGCGCAGTTAGCGTTACTGCGTCTCCCACAGCGGCTACGACTCTATCACTCCCACCCCGGTCCAGCGAAACAATAGCCTGCACGGCCCCCCTCGTCCTAGCTTTTTGGCTCACCACCACCTGTCCGCCGTTTTCGATAATATACCCCGTCGACCGCGAGGGCGCTTTACCTTTCTCAACCCATTCACTCAGCTCCGCCGCCGCGTGCCAATACACCCCCGTGAAATCCACCAGGTAATGCTCTTTTCCCTTCTCAATCGGTCCGTTAAAATGATCCGCATGCTCCGTGTACCACAACCTATAGTTATCATCAAAGCGGTCTCCGAGGGTGGCGCTGACGACCTTGCGGTACCAGTCTGGGAACACGGAGCCGGCGTCGCTATCGACGAGGTTTGAGATCACGATTATGGGCGCGCTGAGGTTACCAGTGAAGGCTACGCCGCCGCCCATGTTGGAGATGAAGGGCTCACCGGGCCTGACTGGGCGTTGCGGGTAGAGAGGCGAGCCGGTGCTGTCGAGGAACTGGTCGAACCCGACGAAGCCGCTAGATGTGGGGATTTGATGGCGGTGATAGGTTGTGTGGGCGAGGAACCAGGAATTATCCAGTGTGACGGGTGAACCCTCTGTGATTCCAGCAGGAAACGCGGCGACGGCGACGGTGTTGGGCGAAATGAAGCTACCTGTGACAGAGAAGGTTGTGCTGTTTGCAACAAAGTTCAAGTCAGGCAACCCGTACGCATTCGCGACACTGGTGTCGAGCGTCACCTCCGCGCCACCACCTCCATTCTGCTTGATCGCCGTGATACTTGTGTCTCGCACAACCCGGGCAGCGCGCATGTAGTCCCCCAGAGCGGACGCCTCCGTGCCTACGTATCCTGGTAAGCTCCAGAAATCGTCTTTATACGACAGATCGGCCTCACGGAGTATAGGCTCCAAGTTTAGCGAAGGGAACAGACCTTCCACCGCGGCTGGGTTTTCACAAGCTGGCAGTGGAAGCCCGAAGCTAATTGCTTCCTCTGCGACGGCTTGTTCAACGGCGTTGAGTTGCGAAAAAGCGCCCCTGAGGTCGCCGCCGGGCTTGATGGCGTCCGTGATCAAGTCAGCCTTGCCGAGGATGACGAAAGAGGCATATGATCGGATACCATATAGGTGCGGTAGCGTCGCGGGCGTCATCTGCACAATTGGTATTCCGCCATCCCACACGCCGATGCTGTTCTCGATCGCGCTTGTGGCGACAATGGAGCCGGCGCTGGCGCCGAGGATATAGCCATACACACGCTCCCGGGTGTCATAGTACGACTGCGCGGCCTCCTTAGCGAATTTGGCTGCAGCAGCATCGCCGCGGTAACCGCCACCGGCGCCGGCAGCTTGGACGAGATAGCCGCCATTATATAGGGCGGAGCCAATATCAACGGAGATGGCGGAGGCAGTTTGGAGGGGGTAGACTACTTGGAAGAAGCGGCGGTGCCAGTGGGGTTTGGGGGGCAGGTAGATGTTGAAGGAGACATCGGTGCCGTTGAAGTGACCGTTGACGAGATGGTGGGGTGTTGGCCATTGTTCGTCGGTCTGGCTAAGGATTATGGGAGTGCTGTAGATGGGATCTATGCATGCAGGTGTGATGTAAAACGGACCCCCTACCTCCGCTGATTTGCATGGCGGTCCGTCATAGGAGGCAATGGCCACCGCCTTGTTGCTAAGGGATGATAGTACGACGATATAGGCAGCTAGGAATCTGTAGCTATATAGGTGCATGATTATCAGTACTTTCCCAGTGGCTGGTGACTATAACTTTGAGGTCTAGGAAAAAGTTGTCAAGGCGTAGCGGTCCTATTTTATACCCCCGGATCGATATTAGAGTCTAGGCTCCTTTAATTGTCCAATATTTCAGGTATCATGGTATCTTCGCGTCATTGTTTCGGAGATAACTATCGAAGGCCGGTAGAGACCTTTGATTTTTATATTCACGGAATAACAAACTGTTATGTGTCGGCGTCTCCTAAAATAGATAATAGATTAAATAATACAATTATTCTATGGTTAATGCGTAATTGCTGATCTTGATGTGGTTAGATTCGAGGGTATGGGATTCGCGGCTAAATTACCAGAGGTCATGCGTGGTCCGGTTCTCATCCGCGCCGACGAGGAATAAAATAGACTAATGTATCTGTGAGGACGCAATATCCACAGAGCCGGACTGACGAAGTGTTCTGAGTAGGTTTATCCGTAGTTCTGAGACACTCTGCTGATACACATAAAGGACGAGACGACTCGCTTTGACTGGAGAAAATTCGCCAGCACAACTGGACAGACTTTATCTCTTGTTATCTAGATGTTGATGGGCGTTGAGTAGTCGGGTTTAAACCCCAGTTCCATGGCTATGAATAGTAACTATGTTAAAAACGGGTTTGGAAGTGAAAGGTGGGCCGCCTGGATACGGGGCCGCTTCTTTGGCGCCGTCGATCCGGTTCAGCAGGCACGTTTCATTTGGGATCAGGCGCTAGAAGTTGCTTCCCCCTAACGGTTTTGCAAATATTTTGGTATATGTTATAAATTTACAGCGGAACCGACAGGATGCACACTTCTATTGGGACTAAAATCGCATGTCAAAGTTAATGTCCCATCTAACCACAATGACCATGCTGACACGCATAATTTTTAGTCACGATGGGGCGACTCTTCAGCACTCAACTCTCAATGAGGGAGATCGGCCCGCCAAGCGCCTCCGAAGCCTTGGGTTAGCGTTTATAACCTGGTCCAATCACGTGGCATGCTCTTGGATTTGCCACTTCCTTGGTCGTCCATGTGTAGTATCACGTGACTTGGACTATACCTATACCGACCACTGCCGAGATCACGATTTTCACCTGTAAACTTCCACCTTGCCACTTCCTCTCCACTCCAGTAAGCTTCACTTATTGAACGTAGCCCTACCTATTCACGCTCACCATCTACCAGGCTCCTATCACATCCAATATTCAGTGAAAGAGAGACTATACACGTTACTCACCACCGCGGAAGAAAGACCCCACACCTGACCCGCCGACAACCTACCCGCTCTCCAAAGCGGCCGCGCGAACCCCCATCTCATGTTTGCTTGAGCCGCCGTAAAGATGAGATTCACGCGTGGCTTCTCGCTCACAAACTTCGCCATCGGCAGCTCAGCCCTGTGCTTCCAGATTTTCGTCCTCTACCCGTGGCACCAGCAGCTCGACGACGACTTTAAGGAGCTGAAAAAGGAGCATTTGCGTGTGCTGCATGGAGGAGAGAAGGCCCGTATGGCTGAACTGAAGGAGATCAGAGAGGGACTGAGCATTTTGAACAAGAAATCTACCTGAAATGGTTATGATTTCATCAGCGATCTTTCGTTTCTACCCCCCCCGCGCTCGTGACGCGTCGCTGATATTTCAGAGGTGGAATCCTTTTGCTACAATGCTACGGAAAATGACGCCATCGGTTTTTAACGGTTTTATATGCGGTTCTAAACTAGACTTCTCATAGAGAATAGAGCATAGAGCATGGCAATAATTACCTTGAGGAGAGTTTGTCTGAGTTGTTCGTGATTTGTAACTGAGAAGCCCAGACTTGGTGCGTAAATGATATAGGGTCCGTGTGGGTAATCCACGGCAGTATTTGACACCAAGAACAGAGTAAGGTAGTCTCGAATAAAGTGCTAAATGGGATTCTGTGGCGGATCCAGTATAATATTCACTGGTATTCTCTAATTGGAATGGGACATATCCCTTGAATATAAGTACAGGGCTAATGCCCCATCAATTTATATCTATCGGTTCGATATTTTCATTTGCGTGCATTTTGGTAGGATTGTGAAGAAGTTGCCAGACCCAATTTCCCTCCTTCCCTCCTTCCCTCCTTCCCTCCTTCACCCCTTCACTCCCTTCACGAACTTCCTCGTTCTTCCTGCATCTGCTCTAACACCTCAATAGCAATTTAAAATCCCACTATAGTCCCTGATAACACATCATCTCCTATTCCCCAATGATAGAGCAAATGAGACGTAATACATGTGCACCTGGGGTCTAAAAAGGAGGTATGCACAGCAATGGCAAACAGGCCCGCAATTGTACATATCTTTCGTCACTGCGGCTTCGAGTATCTCAGATACCGTTTTTGGGGAGCGAAGCTTATCCTGATATCGGGAACCTACGGACAGAGGTGCTTTTATTAATATTTCCCTCACATAAATCCGCATACCTGGGATATTTTGGTTTATGATCCACGATATCAATTACCCACCCCCTCTTCCCTGTCTCCTCTATCTCATCCACTTTAATCGAGATGCGCATGCCAGCGATAAAGACTTCCTCCTGTAGGCCGGTCAATCTATCCGCCTTGTGCAGGGTCTTACTGTGTGCTGGTCCGTCCATCCACGACGGATTCATCCAGGCTTCTGTAGAGTTTGGGTTCATGGTCAATGGCTTATTAGGGCTGATTAAGTCCCCCCCTAACTGTAGCGCGGGATTAAACCCCTTATCGAACCCAAACTTCATGAGCCACCCGTTCCCACCACGGCGGGCCCATGATATTATCCCCACTGTGCCGCTCTCTCCAACAGGAAGCTCTAACAAACGCTTCTCATCGTCCCAGGGACAGTGTGCCCATACCTTTGACAACGGTACCTCTCCGGTCGTCGTCATCTGCACTGTCTGAAGCGGTCCAGAGAGCTTCCGCAGGTAGAACCCATATAAGCGCTCTGGCTCTGGAGTGGTTCCCCACATTTGCTGCTGCACGAACACATCTCTATACGTCAATTTCTCCGCCAGCTCATCCCTGAAAACGAACATATCCTCTCCCCCATGCACAACTCGGGCGTGCTGGTCGGCATCCGGGAGAAGCCGTAGGAAAATCCCAACACGACTGTCCGGCACCCCCGCGCGCTCGCAGTCAAGTGCCGCGAGGTATGTGTCCATAGCCCACGGCATCATGGGGAGCTGAATCGACAGCCCCAGGTTCGTGACTGTGTATGGGGTCCTGTTCCAACGCTCACGTGTCACGACAATATCCGCGCACCCCTCGAAGTCGGCTGGGGACCGCGCGAGCAGACCCCGTGCGCAGGGCTCCTTGGAGCTCCATGCGAACAGCGAATGGTCGGCCGAGTGCTTCATAATTTCCTCTTGGAGGCGGATGAAAGCGCGCTCACCCTCGCCGTATAGCATTGGCATGTTGACTGCGAAGAGTCCAAAGAGACAGTATGCTGCGTCTTCTGGGACCGTCGTCTCGCGCCCCGCAGCCCATGACATGCGCCGCGCAATGCTGAACGTCTCTAGATCACCACCGTTGAGTGCTTCCATGTCAATCCCTGTCCTTTCCACAATAGCTTGCCCCAACGTCGCCTTCGTCCCGATCTTGCGCCATGACACATTATAGAACTCCACCTTCGCCGGGGCCAGAAGCTCTTGCAGCGTCCATCCGCGCGAGAACCAGGCACTGCTGACAAAAGCCGCCACGCCGGCGTCTACCCCAACGTTGTCAACCTCGACATCTGAAAGAAATGCGTAGCACACTGCCGCCTCGCGGTACCACCGGTACATCGAGTTGATGGCTACCGAGAGCTCGGCGCTACTACTTTTATCTATGCAGCAAGTGTCCACCCAGGCGTACCCTAGCCCGTCCCGAACCGCCAACTCGCATGTCTGTACAATCTTGGCATAGCCGCGCCGCTCAACGGCGGTGCCGTTTTGCATTTCATGGAGCGATATCTCGCCGTCGTGCCAGCGGTGGGAGAGGACTGCATAGGGGGGTGCGCGGCCATCAAAAAATATTTCGATGGCGAGTGTGCTGGTGTTTATGAGACGCATTGTGCTGGCTATGGTGCATGAGGCCTGGGGGGGAGGGGGAGAGAATAAGTATATTTTTGGTTGGCTGGGGTGTAAAATCTGAAGATATTCATGATTATACTTGTGGAAACTAGTAATCGCGGTGGAAATGTTACTCCGCCGCATCGCTTGACGAGAAGGTTGGCCGTGCACCCATCAATTCTTGGTGGATGGTCAAAAAGAACATCGTCTTCACAGAGTATTTGCGTATTATATTATATTCGTATCATGGCAATGGCTTGGAGCATGCCAGGAGTTGTATAATACCCCACCTTAAAAAATTGATGTGAATTTCGCCTGGTCACCTCGCCTTCGGATTTAACCAAACTCTTAATTCGTGAGAAGCCTTCATGAGACTTTCTCCAAAGCTTTTGACAATTTTCCACAGTTGTTTTGGGATATAAATGATAACCCAGCCAACTCCATACGCAATGCACCAGAGGAGCACGCCGACTGTCCCAAACAGCGCCTTCAACACTTTGCAGGATATTTCGCCAAAGTCTTTCATCCAAGATAGGATTATCTTCGGAAAGGTTACAAATGCCGCCTTCGCGACTTCGATAAAACCATTCCAAACATCAGTCAGCGTAACTCTCCCGAGAAATGATATGATGGCCTCCACAACTGTTGACAGGAGCGAGATTATCTTCAAGATGGTATTCCAAACTGCCTTTGTGGATGAGATGATGATGTTCGAGATCCATCGTGCCAGGATACTAAGGGCTTCCGGTAAACTTTCTGAGGTCAATTTCCACAACCATATCAAAAATTTCTTAACCCATCTTGGTAAGGTCTTTGTTCCAAATTCCCAACAAGCTCGAGGTATTTTCGCCAAACTTCTACCAACACCCCTCCCAAACCGTGCAGCCCTTCCCGGCACCTTAAGTAATTCCTGTTTGCACCATGGACCAAGATCCTTTCGATTTTTCCAGCACCAAGCACAGCCCTTTGAGATTGGCTTGACAATCGTATTCTTAGGGATGTCCCACAACAAGAACTTCGGTACAGACCAGCCAAGGAACTTCAGGAAGTCGAAAATTCTCCACACAGCCTTTGTGGCACGCCGCAGTGATTTCCTATGTGTGTGCTTCCATCTTCGGAACCCTCCCAATCTCCGTGATGGTAGGTAATCAACCACATCCTGGTGGTTATTCTCGGCTGCGAGGCGCAGCGCAGTTTGTCCGTCAGGGGCCACGATAGAGTCATCGCAATGGTACGTTTCCATCATGAGCTTCACAAGTACAAGATGGCCTAAAGCTGCTGCGTGCTGAAGAGGTGTACGGATGACGTAAATAGTACCCTCGTCACTATCATAGTGTTGGGACTGGTATGTCAGATCAAGTGCTGAGACAATGGATAATAAGATACAACTCACAGCGGCTCCAAGTGCGTCTTTATCTACTCCCAAGTCCAGAAGTTGCTTCACCACCCGTATATTCTTGTTTGTTACTGCTCGTAGTAATGGGGTCTCCCCAGCTAGCTTGGTATTGGGAGTAACAATATCACTCTCGATCAAGAACGCGATCACTTCCTCCTTTCCTAGATCAATTCCCAGAAACAAACTTGATACGGCGAAGGCATTTTCCTTTGAATCTCTCTCGTCCCAGGGCTTTGTTGATGGGGGATAAATCTCGGTATATTCGCGCCAAGTCCCCAGATCCCAAGTTATATCGTCGCGGCATAAAGTTGCGTTACTGTTCCTTCGGGCGTGCAGAATTCCTTCAAGACCAGAAATTTCTCTGGCGTATTCAGGGAGAGGTTCTGTCCCATGTTCATACTCAGGTGGCGTTGGTTCTGATCCTTGCTCATACTCGGGTGGCCCAGGTTCTTGCGATTCTTCCACAGCCACCTGATGTGTGTCGCTGCTGCTCATCTTGTGTTAGGTGTTATGTTACGGGAGGTACAACAAAAAACAAAAGTCGCACACGACGCATTCTCCTCTTCTTATCATCGTGAAGATGGATTCTCACATGTGAATTGAGGGTGCTTCAACTCTTGGGGCTGAGTTTTCATGGCGGTGGCTGGTGTGAGAAATGGCGTTTCTGGGCTTTGTTTCTGCCTGGTGCATGTTGGCTGCCAAATTGCTCATGCCGCCCAAATGTCGCAAAGGGGACCGTGCATAGTTAGACATTGACAGGAGGAATTCCATTTCGAAGTTTCCAGCTCAAATAAAAACCTTGCTAAATTATAACTCGGAGTAGTTATGGACCTCTATTCTCTCCATGGCTTCCGAAAGTATTCAAAGCAGCAATGGGCCCGAGGGCTGTTTCTGACCACTACCTGTGCTGTGTGCAGACCCCCTACTGCATTGTTGGGCGGCGGTAGCGTCACTTGACACCAAATATTCACCCACAGACGTAAGGCCTATTTCGTTCACCTCGTGATATACCGTCAACGTTGATGCTGTGAGAAAGAGACATTCTTGCCTTGGATGTTGACATGAGATCTGTGTTAAGGTGCGCTTACAAATGTCGCGACGAGGATTGTGCGACGGAATTCGTATTGGGAAGGGACTCATGGTTCCCCACTTAGTCTCCGTCGCCCACTATTTCTCCACATCCGCTCCGACACCCGTCCTCAACAACACATTCCGAGTGAGTCGGAATAACTCTCAGTCCCCATGTCTTCACCGATAGGGTTGCCAACCAATGGGCCAGAACGAATTGCGGCTCTCGTTCCTTCAGAAGTAATTCAAAACCCAAGCGGAGACGCACGGCGTGCTGAAAAGCGCGCAAGGAAAAAACAGTCATTTACTTGCAGCTGGAGTGATTGTCGTCGTGTCTTTGGGAAATTCGAGCACCTCCAACGACACCAGCGTAGCCGTAAGATTTCACAGTGCATATCAGACAGTTCACTGAAACTTGGTTCTAGATGCCGGTGACGTTCGCTATGAGTGTCCGATATGCAAAAAGCGCTTCGTCCGAAGGTGAGTGGCTCTTTCAGAGTCAGTACAAGATAGCTGAAGTTATTTTAAAGCGATGTTATGGCAAGGCATACTGCCATCCACGATCAGGAGTCAATTGTAAAAAAGCCCCGCAAAGTGTCATGGTAAATACTACTCCCTAGCGGCGAATTCCCACCGCTAATATTATGCTGCAGTATATCATGTGCCACTTTGAAAGTCCGCTGCGACGGTCAGCCTGGTAGCAACTGTCCGCGCTGTCAAACGTCAAAACAGACATGCACGTACAGAAATTTTAAGAAGGTACCACTGCCAAGCTGCGATCCTTCTACGTCTGGTATATTATCGATTTCCCCAACTGCGCTTGGTAGTGTTGCGGCGTCCAACTCCCAGGAGCCAGTAGACGACGCAGCCTCACGGATGGATTATGGATTAACGCCTCCGGTACTTGAAATCGATTCTTCAGGCCAAACAAATGCGGCCTATCAGACTGTAGATGACAGCTTTGCCTCGTTTTCACCGTTGCCAGTTTCTTGTAGGCCGGCTTCTCTGCTTTTATGGGCGATGCTAATTCATTAATGGCAGATGACTTCTCCACCCTTCCTCTAGAATCACTTTATGGTTTTGTTATGGATTCATCAGACAGCTATCTTGGCTGGGGAATGGATAGCACTGAATTGGATCATATGAATACGCTAAACACTCATGCTCCGAATTCCCCCCCCGCAAATTGGCTCGCAACCAATTCCTTCGACTCGGCGGGGATTATAAGTCAGGAGCTAGAATACAGTAGAGAACCAACCTCTGCTGCTTCAGTTCCGTCACATTCAAGCGCGCGAGACTCACAGCCTGCTGACAGCCCCTGGGTGAGTATTGTACTCCATAATATAATTCAATACTAATTGTTTTGTAGCCCCATGTATACAAACCAAACACAGCGGATAGCCAGCTAAACCTTCCATCTATACTGCAGAGGTCTCGACCAACTCTCCGTGGGACGCATTTTGACCGTGTAGGGGACTCCACTCGTGAGGCAATGCTATCCCTAATCAGTATATCGCATCAACCCCAATGGCCAGTTGTCGATGTCGCAGCTTTTCCATCGACCCAAACACTATCGGTTTGTATCAATCTCTACTTTCAACACTTCCACGAAACTCTCCCCATTTTTCGGCGATCGACTTTTAGAATAGCAGAGACAGCTCCAGTTCTCCTGCTGGCTATGACCGCCATAGGAGCAATGTATTCGAGGGATGGACTGACTGGGCTCGCTGTGGCCATGAACGAACTAACGAGGAGGTCCATTTCTTTCATGAGAGAGAGCGATCGACGTGTTATGTTTGATATGTCTATCATCAAGGCTTGGCTTTTACAATCTATTTTTGGGTTGTTCTGTGGATCACGAATGCTTTATCAGCATGCGGAAATAAGTCGAGGCGGTCTTGTTACAGCGGCAAGGAGAATGCATCTTCTTCGGCCAAGCCTATCTTTTGTCGAGGAGATCGAACGGCGACGCGTGACGGCTACGTCAGAAGAGCTCCGTCAAGCATGCGCAGATGACGAGGAGAGGCGGCGTCTAGGTTGGGGCATCTATGTAAGCTTTTTATCAGCATCGACCTGACCAATCTGACTAACTCTCATTCAGCTTTATGACATGCAAATCTCATGCCTACTTAATATCGCGCCATTATTTTCTGTTGGGGAGGTTAATATGCCACTTCCAAGTTCAGAGGAAATATGGAATGCACCCACATTCAACACTAGCTTCGAATCAGAGCTGGTAAAATCCAATTCTTCGAACTTTCGTGTTGTTATGAGCTCTCTAATTTTAGATGGAAAGCTATCACAACCTTTGAACCCATTTGGGTTTTCTCTGGTCGCTCATACACTATATAGACTATGCACGGATGCCTGCGAACATCACTGGATAACCCCTGAGCCTTGGGCACCAACAGATTCCCAATACCGGCTACCATTTTCGTCTAACTTTAAGAAGTAAGTTGCAGTGGCCGTCTAACGTATTGCTTTGTTACTGACTGATTTGTAGGAATCCACAGGAGCTGTTGGACCAACTGTCGGCGTCGTGCTATTCTCTGTCATGTATGCCCAACTCGCTTATTGTAAGCGTGTCAGCCCTCTCTCATCATGGCCACATCCAGTTTACATGGCCTGGTTTTCTTCATAATATTAAGGTTGCCGCTGGTAAATCCGGGACAGAGAAAAGCAAAACAGATGCAAGATTATGGCTCTCAACGCTAATATCAGAAGACCAGCTTAATGCCCGGTCAATTCTTGTCCATGCCGGACAGCTAAGCGCACTTCTTATGCGATTTACTTTCGAGTGGGTTAGTCCTATAACTGTTGAAGCGTATGCTAACGCAATGCTATAATAGTACTCCGTCTGAGTCGGTTTGGATGTTTGACGCGGCTCTCACATTCTGGGCCATAATAAAATTTGGAATCGGTTTGGGTAGCTCATTGGCCGCTCAAAATCGGACTACAGTTACTTGTAGGTTATATTCACCGTTTCAAACTCTCTCTGACAACTCGTAGGGTCTGGGTCTAATGAAGTGGACGGCTGGATCCAAAACGGAGGCCCGGTATCATTCCAAGGTATCGGCGACTTGGCGGAGCTCAGCGTCTCGAGAGTTCTATCTGTGTTTAGCGAAAGGCTGGAAAATATGCCTTGGGGGATCGCGGATAGATTTAGGCATGTTTTGGTAAATCTAAGTAAAGAGTAAAGACTATAGGGTGTATTATATGTATAAAAACGTACATGGGTTATCACCGATGTATAAGTTTAGATTATTTCATTACGTATATAATTCGTGCTGACCAACAAAGTTCAATGGAGGCTACTGCAATAACATGGGGAAGACAAGTGGGGGTTGATTTCTCCACATAGCCTCCGGTAAATTTGAGGCCGAACCCGCGATATCGCTGACCCCGCGATATCCAATATTTAAATACTCCGGTCCGTCACGAAACATCACATTCTTAGGATCACTAAGGTAATTATTTCGCCATGTCAGTTCCAGACCAGTTTGAGTTGAATACGGGTGCATCCATCCCTTCAATCGGTTTGGGTAAGTAGAGCCATACCGCACTGTACGGTCCCCGCTGACTACTCATGTAGGTACATGGCAGGCCAAGCCTGGAGAAGTTGGCAAAGCTGTTGTTCATGCGCTCGAGTCGGGATATAAACATCTCGATTGCGCTTTGGTCTACCAGAATGGCAAGTGGGGTGACATTATACTGTGAATTTCGCTGACGTCTTCAACCAGAGAAGGAAGTTGGCGATGCAATCAAGAGCTCTGGGGTACCACGGAAGGACATTTTTATCACTAGCAAAGTGTTTGTATTCTAGACTTGCCTTGCAGAGGCCCAGCTAATCTTTTAGTTGGAATACTCACCAAAATTGTGTCGCCGAAGGCCTGGAGCTGTCCTTAAAAGCGCTTCAGACCGACTATCTCGATCTATATTTGATTCACTGGCCAGTGTGAGTCACATGCACAAAGCTATCATTCAGTTATTAATACGAAATATAATAGCCGACTCGTACCAAATGAGACATCCGCCCTCTTTCCCACAAATGAAGATGGGACTCGTTCAGTCGACAGCTCTTGGGACCAACAGGAAACCTGGAGACAGATGGAAGAAGTGTATAAATCAGGTTAGTCTACTTTATTTGCTCTTGAGCAATATTTAACGCCCCATAGGCAAGGTTAAGGCAATTGGTGTCTCTAATTGGAGCATACCATACCTTCAACATTTGAGTAAAACTTGGAAGGTCGTTCCGGCAGTGAACCAGGTGCGTTTAAAAGACAACAGGGCTAAAAGCTATGTTAATCCTGTTTGTATAGGTTGAGCTTCACCCATACAATTCTCAGCATCAACTTAAAAAGTGGTGCGAAGATAGAGGAATCCTCTTGCAAGCCTACTGCCCTCTTGGGTCAACTAGTATGTTTAATGCACTTGCCTCACATTGAAGCTGACGTTTCTTTAGGCTCCCCTCTTCTCGCTGACCCTCAAATCGTCGACATGGCAGCAAAATACAAGGTAACACCTGCGACAATTCTCATTTCCTACCAGATTAATAGGGGCTGCATTGTGCTTCCAAAATCCGTCACTCCAAGCCGCATTGAGGAAAATCTCAAGGTTGTACATATTGCTGGAGAAGACATGGACTTACTGGAGTCAATGGCAGCTGGCGGAAAGCAGCAGCGTGTCAACACGCCTTTATGGGGACATGACTTGGTAAGTCTATATCATCTGCTTACAACCTCTGCTTACGTTGGTTCCTTCAGGGTTTCGACGACTGGTATGGTCCTGGTAATAAAGATGCACCAAAGAAATAGCTTATGCATTAGATAATCGAAATCGATTGTACTGTTTGAAGAGCATATCTTATTTTAACTTCCTCGTAATCATACGAGTGCTCAGCCAACTGACGAATGACGGGCAGATTGTCACAGCCAGGAATAATAACTTCCTTCGCTTATTGTTAGGGCTCCGGCGTTCATGTATGTCAACGAGAGTAACAAAATAGACAGTTGATAGTATAGTAGTGAGGCTGGAGCGGAGAAGAGCGGTGGTGATGCGGCAGGTATAGGGCGCTATTGCAAAGTCGCAGAAGGAGTTGGGAAAAATTGATGATAGTCTCAAAAGCATCCGTAATAGCTAAAATGTGAAACGTTGAGATCTAATTGTAGTT
This sequence comes from Pseudogymnoascus sp. VKM F-4281 (FW-2241), assembly GCA_000750745.1. Lineage (NCBI taxonomy): Eukaryota > Fungi > Ascomycota > Leotiomycetes > Thelebolales > Thelebolaceae > Pseudogymnoascus > Pseudogymnoascus sp. VKM F-4281 (FW-2241). The sequence continues at coordinate 24,155 of JPJV01001537.1, forward strand.
TCTGAGGACCTCCGCAATATTTATTTTCAGCCCAAAGTCAATTAAGAATCGCCCTAGGCAAGTATGCTTTCCGTGACCAAAAAGTAGATACTCCATGTAGCTCGGTGTAATTCATCAGGGCCGACGAAATCGTAGCCACGAGGATACGCAAGAAACGGGCTTGATCGTGATACCACAGTTCTTTATAATAACTATTTTCATCCATCTGCGTCGGGTTGGCCGAGGAAAGAGAACACTGTCCCCTTGCCTAGTTTTTCGGATTGTACTTGACGCTGGATCTGAACTATTTTTCCTGCGTATATAATATCGAAGCAAAAATACAACTCGCCAGGTCTTCATATGTCTCTCTTCCACAGATATGCTCGCCACTACTAGGCGGTGGTAAGTTTCTGTCGAAGGTTTTTGAAGGCATTGTCGGCGTATGCAAAGGATAGAAAGAGCTCTGGAGTAAGCTCGGACTCCTTCCCCATACGTCATGTGGAGAACCCGGGCCTAAAATGCACAACCGCAGGGACTGGTCGACACGAATGCGGGGAATGCGGGGAAATCGTTTGTTTACTGTAAAATTTTCCCCACCGGGTAACCCAACCAGTACGATGTCGCTGTTGGCCTGGAGTCCGTACTGTACTGCACCCCACATCCCCCACACTATGGAGTAATATTATTATGGAATAGATGTATATATATCGATAAAACCGTCACCAACAATTACCAATTTTCAACAGAGCATTTTCAATCATATTCAATATGTCCAAGGAGACAGTCATTCATCAAGAGCTTGCCTCGGCACAAATCATGACATCGTTCATAGAGAATCCAGATCTAGAGAAAAGGTATTTTATGTAGGGACCGTTGTGAGAAAATGAATGCTTATGGGCCTATAGGATCCTTCGGAAGGTCGATCTTCGCCTGATCCCACCTTTGTTCATCATGGTGAGTTTCCCGCTGGCAAGATGACCGAGATTGTGCTGACACGCTCCCTTATAGTATATTCTTAATTGTAAGGGAGACAGAAACGTTTTGATAGAAGCAAAAGCTGACCAATTTCTTGAAAGATCTTGATCGAAACAAGTAGGAATCAATATTACTGCGGCAAGTCCTTTACCTAACTTTGCCACAGTATCGGGAATGCGAAAGAAGCTGGAATGGAAGAGGACCTGCAGCTCTCGTCCTCTGATTACTCCCTCGCTCTTTCCATTTTCTTCGTTGGGTATCTCCTTCTAGAAGTTCCCAGCAATATGATACTCAGCAGGACGAGGCCCAGCCTGTATCTTCCCTCTCTTATGGTTAGTCTTCTTTCCTTTCTGTTGAAATATGAGACATACTAAAAACCCACTAGTTGACCTGGGGCTGCCTCGTGTAAGTTGAAGGCTTCAATTGTTGGTAGACACAGCGATATTTTTCTAACATTGAAGCGCAGGATAGCTTATGTTGGCATAAACTCCAAGGAGGCTCTTGTTGGACTCCGCTTCTGCCTTGGTCTTGTAGAGGCAGGATTTTTTGTGAGCACCCTGCTGCGATACCTCTATCAAAAACTCACCAAGAACTAGCCTGGAGTACTTCTGTTCATGAGCAATTGGTACAAGAAAACAGAGCTAGCTCGTCGCTTCTCAATTTTTTATTGCGCCTCACTTGTATCGGGTGCTGTTGGGGGGCTCATTGGTAAGTAGACAGTTGTCGACCCATTGATCCATATCTGACATGCTATTTTATAGCCGGATTGATTGTGGATCATATGCAAAACCGCGGGAGCCTACCTGCATGGAAGTGGCTATTCCTAAGTAAGTACAAACGCACCGCTCAGTGTCGTTCCGGGCTGATAAACGTTCAGTTGAGGGTGTTATCACCATAGGATGCGCAATAATTGCAATGTAAGTTTATTTAATGAAGCTGTCTAACAAAGAGCTGACCACCGTGGAGGTTCATCCTTCCCGATTTTCCTGCCACAACGAAGTGGCTCACAGACGAAGAGCGGGAGTACGCTATTCGCCGATTAGAGGACGACAATAACTCGAGTCAAGCTCAAGGAATTACTCACCTTCAAAGCTTTTTGTACGCTGTTAAGGACTGGCGGTGAGTATTTTTGCAGTCAACATAACAACACATCTAATTCCAGCGCAGAACTTGGTTATTCACGTTTGCCCAAAGTCTTTGCACCTGCGCTGGAACAATAACTTACTTTATCCCAACCCTGATGGCGAGTCTGGGCTACACTGGCAACAAGATTCAATATGTAAGTTGCTTTCGTCTTTTCTTTAATATGCTATACTAACTGGGTTTCAGATGACAATTCCAATATGTGAGCAGTACGCCACTTAGTTTTTCCTATTCTAACCAAGTACGGTAGACTGCGTTGCGCTCGTCATAGTTCTCATCTGCTGCTTCTCATCGGACCTCCAAAATGAGCGACCCAAACACATTATGGTTATGGCTCTTATGGCGACCATTTCCTTGATTATCGTCGCGGCGATTGAGAACCCAAAAGCCCGATACGTATTTTTGGCATTTGGTAAGCTACTCTGATAGTTGTTGGGGCATTATTGACCCTGCGATTTAGGAGCCGCCGGCATATGGTGTTGCAGTCCGATGACTCTCAGCTATCTGTCCAACATAATTTGTCGTCCTATGGAAAAACGCGCTGTCAGCATTGGCATTGTCAAGTAAGTCTCATACTTATGCTAGACTACGTTAGCTAATATATTACGCAGTGCACTAGCAAACTTGTCCTCCATATAGTAAGTGTATGTCCCGCCTTCAGTGAAATTTGCGTTAACCAGTATGGCTGCAGTGGATCGTATATTTGGCCCTCCAGTAGCGCCCCAAAGTATATTCCCGGCTTCTCAGTTAGCATCGCTTTGATGGCTAGTTGCATTGCGAGTGCTTTCGCCATCATGGTACTTACTAAGAAGTATCCATATGAGTTAACAAGAGATGGCGGCGTTAACGAATCAGCACAGTTCACGAAGGCTGAGAAAATTGAAGAGGTGTAGAGGATTTTGATTTATTCTATTCTTACCTACCTACAATATCTTGTCCACGAGGCTCAAACATACATGTTCTAGCCCAACCAGGGATAGTATTCGTAATATGATAAATTGTCAAGTGCTTTATTCTCAAGAACAACATATCTGTGATTGAGCCCGCTAAAGCGAAGCTGATTTATTTGTGGCTGGGCCGGAACAAACCCATTTAACGGGAGTTTAACTAAGGGAGCGCCCATCGAAATAATTAGATTGTCGGATTAATGAGCCTAAAATGATGAAAAACATAGTTGGCCGTCGAATCTGTGCTTCCGACGGTCACACTATGATGCAATAAAGTATACAACATACGAATTAAGTACATTAGTATCTATATATTAGATACGTTTCGTAAAACCAAACTACGCTATATCTGATGCGGCCAGTTCGTACTGATACACTCGATATATGCTGCCTAGACCCCGGTGCCTTCTTCAACTCTAAGCTAATGATATCTGCCAATCCAATGTGTGGAGTAGAGCTTCCCAGTCAGTCTGGCCACTGGTCCATAGTAAGTCTAGGAGCTCCCGAATCCTAGCGACATGTTGGAATTTCGTCCATCTCTCTATGTTATCGAGACGGCGTCGGATATAAGTCATCGTCGCATCGTCATCCGCACATGCGACGCCAACCATGAAGAGAGGAAATACGAAACCGACCTCGCACGAGAGGTTGGAGGGCACCTGGTAGATGTACCTCATGATATTCTGCATACACTCGCTCATCTCCGTATTGTATAACGTATCATCTGCAGTAAAGCGGCTGAGGAAGCGATAGAGGTGTAACAAAGCTGAGAACCGGTAAGTCTCAGCATGGCAGACTAGCGATTCGTGCTCAACACCGCTGAGAGTAGTGGAAATAGCCAAAGGTTGTGCAAAGAGAGCTTCAGCAAGCATTTCCCCCTTGTGGATCACGGTGGCGGCAAAGTCGGCAGTCGAATGGTCCTGATCCCTGGTGTCAGCCATAAAATAGCAAATATCGCTCATGTGACCCAGAATATCGTGCGCGAAACCCATCAGACAGTCCGGGGAGACGAAGCTACTGTCATCGAGCCAGTATAGCCCTCGAAATATCGGCCGTCCGCCTGTACTGAACGCCGCCATAATATCGTGATAGGCAAAATTGCGCATAAGAAAGCGCCCATCGCTGGTCCGGCGTAGCTTCTCAGGGCCCCCTAGCTGGTTTAAAAGATGCCCAGCCCCTTGCAGATGAATAAGCCACCGCTTCGTATCTCCGCTGATGACCTCTGCTGTGCTGCATATCAAAGCACAAGCCATAGTGCTCTCCGAGACGCTGTTTAGGCGAATGGCTTCAGAGAGACCGCGTGCTGCTTGAGTTTCAAACTTCAGTCTCATGAGGGGAGTGATAGATGGGACCGACCCAGACGATGGTACGTGGATGGATGCATAGGTAAATAGCGCATATAGAAGGGAGGAGTCGTCAATGGCCATGGGTAGCAGCACATTGCGAAAGTCGTTTTTCCCTTCCTGAAGAATGGAGCATAGAGGTGCAAGATGCTCCACATAATACTTAAGGAGGATTCGTTCAGGAGAAGCATTATCAAGGGCGAAGAGTGCCATGAAGCCGGAGCTGGGGGTCTTCGCTGAGTCGGCAATGTCCTCATCGTCGGCGCTACTGTCTGTCGATTCCGGCATCTGGTAAGGCAGGGAAGGCGACCGTGGCAGTGGAGGTGCGCCAGCTGCTTTGTCTGCATTGCTAATGCAGCTTTTCCTCCGGTTCTCAGCGTCACCGCTTATCACCATCTTACTCGCTACGTCTCCCACCCTTTCACTCCCGTACTCAGCTGCACCCTCCTCCTTCTGCCAGTCTTGATCATTGCTACGTTTCCGCTGCGACTGGTGGGCCGTCACCGTCCGCAATGGGACCCGCTCACAGACCAGGCCAAGGCGTGCGCAAGACCGGCACCACTCCCCTTCGTAGGGCCAGCGCTGATCGTCGCATTTCTTTTTGCGTTTCTTGCATGTCAAACAGCCGGATCGCACTCGCCCCGTCGTGGCAAATCGTCGGCGTATAGGGCGGGAAAGAGGGTCGGCAGGCGGATGCGCCGTTGACGGGGGGTTCGAGGCAGTAGAAGGGGAAATCGAGATGGAGACCGCGTCCTCGACAGCCATGTCCATACTAGTTCAGTAATAATATCGATGAGAAACTGTCCAAGAGGCTCTGGGTGATATTTGGCTCTCGTTTTCGCTTTCTTCTTGGCTCTTGCTCTTTGCCAATCCTCTTTCACTCCGCTCTGGTCGGAGATGGGGAGGTGCACGACCGGGGGTGAACCCCGCATTTGGGAAGTGTCATATCATGCCGGCACCCCTGTCTCTCAAGTTCAAATCGCGAATCCCATTGGCAGAGAGACTCGCTAGGAACACCAGGCAATCCCCGCAACACGGTAAAGACGTCACCGATAAGCCGCCAGTCGTTTCGTCCGTGCCTGGACCTTGGTGGACCCCATTTAGTTAGTGTTCCTCTGGAGATAAGGGGCCGGGAAATGGCTGCGCACGATTTTGGGAACATCTATTGCGAAGATTATGGTCGCGTGACGGTCGCGTGAAATGGTCGGGGAGTGGACGAGGTTCATAAACCAAGTAGAGGATCTTCCACAGAGAATATTGCCACAGATGAGTGAGCAATAAGCCATTACAAATTAATTGTCAGGTCAGATGGAAAGTCGGTCTCAGCCATGTATAGGGTGCAAATGTCGGCAGATTATGGACAATCTGGCCAAGTTCCCTATCTATCCGAAGAGAAGATAAGGATAAGGATAAGGATAATAATCCTCAATTCTACACGCCCGAGGTGCCATATTTTATCCCATTTCATACATCAATAATGTACCCAAACAGGATCCATTTCTAGTCTATACCTATCTCCTTTAGTAAAATGTAGATTCTTTTGTGCTGTAAATGTTTTGTACATATTGTTATGGCAAAAAGCCACACGAAGCCATATATTCGACTCGTTGAAGAAAGAAATGCGAATCCACCCTACTCAAATATCCCATTCACGAAACTGCCAATTTTGCCTCGATTGGGCGGGGTGTAAGCAGCCTCGTAGGCATCGATTTCGTTCTTGGTGTTCCCCAAGTGTAGGTCCGCCGTTCCAGGCCAAACATATTTTGTGCGCTTGAACACCTTCCAAAACACAAACATCAGGATGAAAAACGCCACCATGACATAGTCGAGGAAAAAGCTCGTGATATCCCACTGTCCTGAGATGAAGAGGCTATAGCCAAGAATCAAGGTCATGATCCCCGTCCCGCACACTGCATACCACGCCGCGTATGGCTGTAAATAGCCCTTATATGGCAGGGTATTTCGGTCGATGCCTTGCTGGGTTATTGATTTATAGAAATGTAGATATGTGATGCAAGTCCCAAAATAGTTTAGTAAATATGAAGCAGTAATGCAGCCTACCAACCAGTTGAGCACCGTCGCAGAGCCGTTGCTGACCTGCAAGAAGCCCAACACGCAAAACGACAGCGAGGCGGCCACAGCATAGTAGGGCACACCATTTTTGCTGCACTTAGAGAAGAAGGCAAAAGCCTTGCCTTCTATCGACATACCATAAAGAGTTCGAGAGGCAGAGAAGACGAGGTTGTTTCCTGCAGAGAAGACTGATGTCATGATGCCAGCATTGACAATATGTGGCAAAACTGGAATTCCGAATCGGTCCATTGAGATAACATACGGAGACCTATTTGCACCTAAAGTTAGCACATCTCAGCTTCACAACAACATTGGTCTATGAGACTTACGCAGCCCCGGTGCCGCTCCCTTTCCTTGAGCCGTCCAATGTATCCGAAAGAACCTTGTCGTTATATGGAACGACTATGCCGATGCACAGGGCTCCAAGCAAGAAGAAAAACATGAGACGCCAGACGAAGGACGTGTAGGCCTTGTGCATAACACGTCGCGGTCGCTCTGCCTCGCCAGCTGCCATGGAGATATATTCTGGTCCGACCATGCTAATGGGCGTTAGCAATTTCGGCGAGAGGTTGAGGGGTTGGTCATTAATACGTACGTAAAAGATCCTTGTACCATACAAGCTAAGACGCCGAGGAATCTCCCAGTATCCCCAGGAGCCAGGTATTCTACAAATGATCCCTTTAATGAAGTTAAAGTCAGCGGCTTCTAGGAATAGTTTTCTGTCACAACCCACCGGATTTTTCCAGTATCTGAACCCATAAGGATCACGATCTGGATTACCCCCCACCATCGTCACGAATGTGTAGCAAATCAATCCTAGCATCAATATAACCTTAAAAATAGAGAGATAAAATTCCGCGATGCCGTAATAGCGAACAGTGAGGATATTTAAGCCCCTGCGTAATTGTCAATAATGACCGGAGAGGCTCTGTCGCTATAACATACGCGTAGAGAACTATGCAAATCACGACGATGGAAGCCACAGGGACTTTGTCTGTCCAATAAGTGAGGAGGACGTTTAAAGCTGCTATCTCATATGGTATGTTAAGTGCTGCTCTTGTTAGCTCAAGTGACAATGACAAACGAACGGAGTACAGAGGTCAGCTAACCCATTGTTAAGAAAAAATTCCAGCCCATTGCAAAGCTCAGTGCTTCATCAACATAATGGCCAGCTAGCCGGACAAAGGGCGATGGGATGGGCATGTAGCACACCATCTCAGCTGCGAATTGGCACATCAGCATCGCGTCCATAGCGAGCAAGGCAATATCTTACCAAAACACTGATTGACAGCCAGTATAATAGTGCCATATGCTACGAATCCTAAAAAAAGTCCTGCAGGCCCTCCTTTGGGAAGAACCGCCCCCATTTGCACGAAGAGAGCTATGCTTCCATGTCAGTTGTAATGCATCTTTGCAAGTGCGGGGATTTGATGTATCCACTTACAAGTTCCGATGGCTCCTCCGATAGCGAAGAGTTGGACTTGCCTCCCACGCAGCCTACGGTGGAGCTCCTGTGAAGCTCCAGGTACAGCATCTACAACATCTCCTTCCTGCTGGCTGTAGGTCTCGCCCATGTCGGAAGATTTCTTCTCATCTTGCACAGATGATGGGTCCATGGCGGGCAGTCTCGTTTAGGGTAAATGTAATTTCGAGGGACCAAAAGCATGCACAATTAGAAAAGATTCCGTAAGTGAAAAGGTTTAGTTTTTGTTTCGACGTACACATAGTATATACCCGTTATATATATTGGCACGTAAATGTTCGATTGGCTGCCCCTCATCATGACAATGCCGGCGTATCTGGCGGGCATTTTGTGGGGTATTGTTGGGGTCAGATACGCGGCGATCCTTTACCGGTATAGGATCGTCGCTAATCTAGTCAGCACATAAGCACCGACCACCATTTAGTCCGGATCCGAGGTATCAATGTTATCGGACCCCTTGTAGGGAGTAACTTGTCGTTGGAGGGTCCCCTACTTTTAGTCCTCCTGATTTAACAACTACGTACGTTACAACTTCACGTTTGCCAGGAAATGGCTTTATCAGTGTATCTTCCACTCGTCCGATAAATTATTTCGGGAAGTATTCCGAATCGTGTAGACTTTACAAATGCGTTTGTTTATTCATGCTTTCCGATAACCGCATACGTTCAACGACCATTGTGATCCTCGCTACTTCGGGATTGCAATGCCGTTACTTTGTTCTGGAGAAACAATATCGGAGAGAGCGGCACGCCACTGAAATGAAGCACGGTATACATCTCATATATTTCGCATACCATTACTTGTGATATAATCAGGCTACTACAGCTGAACTCTCGACCAAACATCTCCCCAAGCAAGCACCGTGCTCACCACCATGGCACCCCCAACGCCTAAATCCCCAAGGCTAATCCACCCCAAGAACGATGCAGGAAGAGTTAAATCACAGCCATCAACGACAATCTGCTTGAGCAAAGATGTAATCGACAAAGCTGGTTTAGAAGGAACAGGCCTTCCTTGTCTTCTCTTTTGATCTGTGTCTGAGTGACCGTTCTGAGTTTTCTCCTGTCCAGCTAAACCAAACAACAACGTCCCAACACTCCTAATAATGGACGTACAGATAGCATAGAACCAGAATTTATTTCCTTCCATTAGAACGGGTATATACCATGAAACCAGCCATATATTCATGTCGTGTAGCTAGATACTTAGTTAGCACAATACGCCAATCGCTATAAACACGCAAAAATGAAGTAGGTAAAAATACCATCGTCAAACTCTCCAGAAGAAGATACAACCCCAAACAACTAGATTCCACCAGCTCCATTGTCGTTAGGATGGCTCCCGCGAGGGGAATATGCCCACCCACAACATCACGAACTCGCTCGAAGCAATCGATAAAACTAAATAAACGAAGATATCTCCTTCCTATACATATAATGTTAATATCTAGCAATTGATCATTGACCGATGGCCTGTCGGAACACATAAATAGCAATCAACTCACCCAATGCCAGTTGCGACTTAGCTGTCACACATCTTACAACAATAGCGTTGTCAAAGCACAGCTCAGCGGCAATCTGGGTCAGAGCTTGAGCTAGACGGAGTGCCAAATCAAGGCCAGCTGTGGAATTGGTGAACTTTGCCCATTGCTTGGTGAGCGATGCGTGAGGACGGGCAGAATGAAGATAAGCCATTTTGTGGACGAGGTTTGTTTGTGCGGGCGGTGAGATCAAAGGCTACTTCATTTCAAATAAATAATTGCATAAGAATGGAATCTATACATATATCTATCTTATCAGCCATGACAATAGTTTACTCACAAGCCTGGCGTGTCTGGCGGGGAACTGCCAGCATCCGTCACGAATCGGGTTAGACGATTTCATTAGAGTTGCCGGGGTTGAAGCCGACTCACTAAGCAGACCCTTGATCCTGCGCCGTCTGCGCATAATGACGCTTGATTAAAGTGGAGAAGGGCTTTTCAACGATTGAAGTATTGTCTTAAGACTTACTTGCTCAGGTTACAAATTGCTGCTATATTCCATGACAAAAAATACTTCTAATGTTAAATTAAATCCGATTTCGAATTTCTGAAAATGGCTAAGCAGGACAATAAGCGTGGAGATAAGAGCATCAGTCGGTTTTCATTGATTCGAGGAGCGATTGTGGTTGGTCTCGTCGCGGCATTTCTCACGATTCTAATCACTCCACTGAAGTCACTTCTTGCTGGGCGACTTGAGTTTTTTTATTCGACCGGCTTGGGCAAGTATGCCTCTGGCAATCAATTTGGAATATGCCAGCAACACCCGAAACTTTCTCCTAAGAATACACATGTCGAACAATTTATTCGGACCAAGGTTGAATCGCAGGAATACCACAAGGAAATTATCAGCAAGCTCACAGAGATCATTCAAATCCCATCCGAAAGTTACGACGACCTGGGGCCAATTGGTGAAGATAACAGATGGGATATATTCTATCAAATTGAGGATTATATCAATGTCAAATACTCAGCACTGCTAGAGAACGTTAAGCTGGATCATGCCAATACCCATGGCCTGATTTTGACTTGGGAAGGCAGTGTTCCCTCCTCAGAAGCGAAGCCGATTCTCATGCTTGCACATCAGGATGTTGTGCCAGTACTTGCCGATACACTGCAAGACTGGACACACCCACCATATGAAGGCTATTACGATGGCGAAAATATATGGGGTCGAGGCGCTACCGATGACAAAGGTTATTTGATTTCTATCCTCGAGAGTTTGAATTTGTTGATCCAAAGCGGATTCAAACCAAAACGAACCGTGATTCTGGCTTTTGGATGCGACGAAGAGATCAGTGGCGAAAACTGCGGGCGACCCATTTCCGACTTCCTTCATAAGCGATATGGTGACGATGGAATCTACTTGATTATGGATGAGGGATCTATGGGTATCCAAAGAGAATTTAATCAATCATTTGCCATGGTGAGCGTTGCCGAAAAGGGCTACTTGGATGTTGGCATCAATGTTACCTCTACTGGAGGGCATGCCTCAACCCCCCCGGATCACAATGCTATAGGCATTATGTCGGAGATCATCATGGCGATTGAAGAAAATCCATTTCTAGGAAAAGTTACTACGAAAAATCCCATGTTTGGTTACTTAGAGTGTGCAGCGGCGCATGCCCCAGAGTCAACTTTGCCATTGACGATTCGAGATAACCTCGAAAAAGTGTCACAAGGCGATGGAAAAGCTCAAACTCAATTGGCTCAGCAGTTGGACAGCCTGAGATATTATTTCAGAACAAGTCAATCTGTAGGGAAGATCAATGGCGGCGTCAAGATCAATGCTATTCCTGAGACGGTTTCGGCTTTAGTCAATCTACGGCTTGCTGTTGAGAATTCAATTGCCCAGGTTGAAGAGCATTATGAAAGCTTGATCAGACCAATTGCTCAGAAGCATGAAATGGTGTTTGAAGGATTCTATTCGTTGTATGACTCCTCAGTACGACGCAGAATCAGCTTGTTTGGTGTGGATGCTTTGGAACCAGCACCGGTTTCCCCGGTCGATGCTGAGTCGTTCCAAATTTTGTCCGGTACTATTAAAAATACTCTCAAGCCTTTGGATCAAGATGCTGAGCTTATCGTCACTCCATACTTGATGCCAGCCAACACCGACACAAAATTCTTTTGGGCTTTAACTAAGAATATCTACAGATTTACTCCGGTTCATTTGGTTCATAATCTCAACAGAGCACATACTACAGACGAATTTATCCGGGCTGATGAGTTTGTGAGAGAGCCTCTTTTTTTTGCTACTTTGATCTTGAACGCAGATGATATTGTCGGCGAGTAAATAGCTACTGGAACATAAAGATTATACAAATGAGTCTAAAACTCATATCATTACGCTAAGATCTAAAGTTGCTCCAGACCCTGCTCATGTAGGCATGATTGCGACGATGGACATAGTCAGAAAGATTTCGGTTCATACAGCAAACAAAAATACTAATAAGCTAAGCCTATAACTTGGGTAGTCCCATAACACTCTCAAATGTACAGTGCATTTGTCCCTGTGAGCGACCAAGGCCTTTCTCTAGCGGAAAGCTAGAAACCGGCCTGCCGTCTATGAACTTAATAGTGCCTAAAGGAGATAAGCTCGATAGTCAAGCTACGACATTTCCTGAGGTAATACTTAACAGTTCCAGTGAGTATCCTGAAACGGTCGGGCGGGTAAGCTAGATCAACTATGCCAAATGCCCAGCTTACACGTATACATGGGATTATTGTTTATAACTTTTAACGCAGTCAAGTCTATCTGTTCGCGGTTCGCCAATATAATCGAAGTTGAGGGGTATTAGTCAAGAACGAGGTGGGGTCGAAACCCCGCGTCATGCCTGGTAACCGCAATAGAACGATTTACTAGTTTTAACTCAAGTTTCACAACCCACTGAGCGTATATGGCGGTAAATAAGGTTTATTGAAATTACCCCGCACTTCAACCAGGACCCACACCTCCATCAGCGTATATGGCGGTAGTGAAGTTACTTACTCCGCCAAGGCGCGAACGGTCCACGGATGACCCCCGCACCTCCCTGCTGGGGGAATCGGCGTCTCCAGCGGTAAAACCAACGTCATTGTACCCCAGCTTGGTTACGTATTTTTGTCAATCCGATGTTGAGACTTGACTTTCTGCCCGTAACTGTGGACTTAAACCGCCAGTACATCTAGATCCTGCATAAAGTCCAGGGTTTTATATGCTAGGGTCAGCCGATATCGCCCATGTATCCCCTTGCAACCCGGATCAACAATCTAACTACACCTCACTCCAATCAAGCTAAGTAAAAGGAACTTAAATATAAAGAGCAGTTTAATTTCTGTCTTGTAAAGCAAGATAAGAAAGAATTACCTCCCAATCAACTCAAATTCAATCCACAAAATGGCTTCCACCAAGATGACTACCACCAAGATAGCTCCAACCTTCAAGAAAGCACTTTACTTTTCTCGGAGTGAGTTTCAAGACCGCCGAAACCAGGCCTTGGAGCTCATGAAAAGAGAAAACCTCGATGGGTTTTTGATGACCAAGCAAGAATCTCTGTACTATTTCACTGGTTATGATACTTTTGGTTACGTCTTTTTTCAGGCCATGTATTTCCACAGTGACGGTTCCATGCGACTGATTACTCGTATCCCGGATCTTCGACAAGCACTCTACACATCCATCTTGGACGAGAAAGATATTCTCATTCGGTCAGACGATGCCGGGAGCAATCCCGTGTCCTTGGTTCCAAAGGTCTTGAAAGAATTCGGTATCAACTCGTCGTCTATGCGAATCGGCTACGAACCAGATTCATGCTCTTTGACCCACCGACTTGGGAAATTGCTTGAAGAAGCTGTCAACGGACTTTGTACTCTCGTTGATCACAGCGACTTGTTCACTCGCGAATTGCGAATCGTCAAATCCGAGGCTGAGATGCGGAAGGTTCGAAAGGCGGCTTATCTCGCTGATTTTGCGCTCGTACGAACACTCAAGTTAGCCAAACCTGGCGCTTATGAGGGTGATTTATGGCGAGAAATTGTCGGCACTGTCTATGAAGGTGGCGGAGACGATCCAGCAAATGAAAACATCCTCGTCTCTGGCAACAAGGCTGTTCTTACTCGATACTCTACCGGCAAAGACAGGATTGATCGACAGCTTACCCTCGAGCATGCTGCTGCTTACAAGCACTATCACGCATGTTTAATGCGAACAATCCCAATCGGTGGCATCACAAAATTAGCGCGACGAATGCACGAGGTCAACGTTTTGCAAATGGAAGCGTGTTTGAAAGCACTCAAACCTGGCCAAGAAATCGGCGATGTATTTGAGGCTTATGCTCGAGTTGCCGATGAAAATGGATTCCGAGATCAACGATTCAATTCTTGCGGGTACAGCTTGGGTGCTACTTTTTCACCCACCTGGATGGATTTCCCAATGTTTGTGCGAGGTCAAAATGTTGTTGCAAAGGTAGGGATGATATTCTTTATCCATATCATCCTCATGGACAAAGCTACCGATACTGCAAGCTCTATTGGACAAACTGTTGAAGTCACCCAAGATGGCTGTGTTGCACTATCCAAGTTGCCATTCTGTCTGACACGAAAGCAAACCATTGCTGCCTGGAAAAAAATCAGAAAGGAAGACTACGGATTTACCGCTGATGAGGAGGATGATGGCGAAAACATTCAAGATGTCGAACTTTCTGATGGCGAGGACGAAGATTACGAAGTTGAATATGACTTCAGTGCGTACAAACCTGCAGTTGCACCAGGTACAAGCACTTAAGGCTTTACGAAAAACATAGCAAATGAATAAAATAATGTTGTTTGCTGGAATTTAAATACGTAATTTGTAAATGCATATATCGTTATTGTGTATGTTGTATGTAGAAATACGGTGCATCTTACTTCGCATGCCATCGTTTGTTCCATTACATGTAGAGCCATGCATCATCAAAGTCATTCTGGATACTGGAACCGTTCAATAGCTCTTAATACTTCATATTGATATTTGCTATCTAACTATACTCATTCATCTTCGAGGTGCTGCCGTACCCACCGGGTTGAACTTTGGAGACATAACCCGTTGGTAAGCTTCTTGTAATTTTGACCGCTTCTGCAATGGCAGCCTTAAGGTTCTCAATCGCCTCGTCACTAATTTGATGATGGAAAGCGATCCGCTCATCCATCAATTTGACATTCCATTTTTGGCATTGCTCCAACAATACCCCCAAGTTAATATTCGATTTCTCGGTGTCGATAAAATAGAAATTCGTCTCAACAGGAATCTGAGGCACAACACCAATTGCCTCAAGATCCTTAGCCAGTTTCTTGGTCTTTTCATGGGTTTCCTTCATGGTTGGCCAGACTTCCTTCAATGCCACCATAGCAGCAGATGTCAAGATACCAGCTTGTCGAATACCACCACCTTGTTGTTTTCTCAACCATCTAGCCTGAGTGATGTTTTTCTTGGTACTGGCAAGGACCCCGCCAATTGGTGCACCAAGCCCTTTAGAAACGCACATTGAGACGCTGTCAAAATACTGACAATAATCGGCTAAAGAATAGCCAGTGGCGGCAGAAGCATTCCACAATCGAGCTCCATCGCAGTGAACCTTGATGCCGTTGGCATGTGCAAATTCGGAGATCTTTTTGATCTCTTCCATAGGAGTGATTACTCCTCCTATGGTAAGTTCGATACTGATGACCCGTGTTGGAGCAGTGTGAATGTCGCTTCCCAAGGTGACCCATTTCTGGACGTCATTGAAAGCCACGTAGAGTCCATTTGCTGGGTGGACTGGAGTCACCATAGCTTGAGACAGCACAGCTAACCCAGATCCTTCTTCAGCATAAACATGAGCTCGATAATCGCACAACACCGAGTGTGGGGGCTGGTTGAGATGAATTCGAATTCCAATTTGATTGCCCATGGTACCAGAAAGAACGAAAAGAGAATCCTCCATTCCAGTAAGCCGAGCGATTTCACTTTGAAATTCGGCGGTGGTGCGGTCTTCTTCATATACATCATCGCCAAATGTAGTATTCGCCATGGCCTTCAGCATGGCCGGTGTTGGAGTGGTAAAAGTGTCACTCCGGAATTCATTGGCCGCTCTGGATAGCTCGACACTCGACATTTTTGGGTTTGTTGTTGGTTAGATAAATACGGAGGGATTTCCGAGAATTGGTCAATTTAAGTAGCTCAGGAGGTTGATGGGATATATGGTTGCAACGTGATGATGGCCACGAACACTGATTTGCCGTTGAGGTATAACCCGCGGGTGAAGATTTCCGTTAAGCCAAACTCGAGCGAACGCTACTGTGCGGCTTCGGCGGTTAGTTTCTGCAGGGTTGATGTAGGGATGTTTTTGTTAAGTAATAGCAACTAAATACATAAAGCCACGAATTAATAAGATTGTTTGAAGCTTTTCTTACGAGTACCAAGTCGGTGGATCACTGGTCGTATCATCCTTGTTATCATCCTTGCCGTTTCAACTCCACTCGTCCGAAAGTTAAATGTGCACGGAAGAATGCGACAAGGATAGTATGTAAAATGATGACATTAAACTAATAAAATAATTACAGACCTATCCAAATCAGGTAAATAGGCTTGGCGTGCAACTAAACGGACGGTAACTAGCTGGTACTTACCCAATGAAGATACTTGTTGCGCTTTTATCACCAAATGATCGTAAAAATGGTAGCATGTCTGACTGTCGAATTCCCTAACCAACCAACATATTGGGCTCTCGACGACTGTTCTTAGTCGTTTATTTTCTATTATATATAGAGTATCTCGCTCTACTCCTCTTCTCATCAGATTCGCACATTTCGTACTTTACAACAATTGGCGAGTCAGAAATACCTTCTGGGACGAAATAATAGCTGCCATGATGACTTCCCTCTCAGTTGAACTCTCTACGCCAACTAGTGGTAAATACACTCAACCTACTGGTTTGTAAGTGGTCTTGAATTACATCGCAAAGTGTTGCTGCACAATTTCTAATTATTCAGGTTCATCAACAATGAGTTCGTAAAAGGCGTCGATGGCAAAACATTCCAGGTCATCAACCCTTCTACTGAAGAAGTTATTACCTCCGTTCATGAGGCTACGGAAAAGGACGTCGATATTGCTGTAGCAGCTGCGCGGAAGGCATTCGATGGGCCATGGAGAAAGGTAACCCCAGAAGACAGGGGCAAGCTCCTGGTCACCCTCTCTACCTTGGTTGAAAAGAACCATACTCTCCTGAGTTCTATTGAATCGCTTGACAATGGAAAATCAATTGAAATGGCCAAAGGTGATGTTACAGCCGTCGCCGACTGCATCAGATACTACGGTGGCTGGGCGGATAAGATTGAAGGGAAGGTGATTGACACCAACCCGGATACCTTCACCTACACGAGACAAGAGCCCGCAAGTCTACCCTTTCCCCCTTAAGATTTTCTCTCCTATCATATATCTAACAGGATTTAGATTGGTGTCTGTGGTCAAATCATCCCTTGGAACTTCCCATTACTCATGCTCGCATGGAAAATTGGCCCTGCCCTAGCCACTGGCAACACTATCGTCCTGAAGACTGCGGAGCAAACACCCCTATCTGCTCTTGTTTTCGCGACTTTGATTAAAGAGGCTGGCTTCCCACCAGGAGTCATTAATATAATCACTGGTTTCGGAAGAGTTGCGGGTACAGCGATCTCGTCCCATATGGATGTCGATAAGGTTGCCTTCACGGGATCAACGGTCACAGGCCGCCAGGTTATGAAGGAAGCAGCTTCATCCAACTTAAAGAAAGTTACACTTGAGCTTGGTGGAAAGTCCCCCAACATTGTCTTCAACGACGCCGATCTCGCGAACGCTATCTCTTGGATTAACTTTGGTAGTTTCTACAACCATGGACAAGACTGTTGCGCTGGCTCGCGCATTTATGTTCAATCTGACATCTACGACAAGTTTATTGAACAATTCAAGGCACGCGCTATTGCAAACAAGGTCGGCGATCCATTCGCCCCTGATACTTTCCAAGGCCCACAGGTCTCAAAATTACAATACGATCGTATTATGGGTTACATCGAGGAAGGGAAGAAGGCTGGTGCCACGGTCGTGACGGGTGGTGAACGTCATGGTGACAAGGGATACTTCATCCAGCCGACTATCTTCTCCGATGTCACTGAAGACATGAAGATTGTGAAAGAAGAAATTTTTGGCCCAGTCTGCACTATTTCTAAGTTTGAGACCGAAGAGGAAGTGCTTGTGGCAGCAAACAACACCACCTTTGGGCTCGCCGCTGGTGTCCACACCACCAACCTAAACACCGCAATTCGTGTTGCTAATGGTATCCGTGCCGGTACCGTCTGGATTAATCAATATACCATCACGCACCACCAGGTCCCCTTTGGTGGATACAAAGAGTCGGGTATTGGCCGAGAACTCGGCGAGGCCGCACTGGGACACTACACAGAAACTAAAACTGTGTCTATCCGCTTGGGTGATGCTCTATTTGGCTAAGTTTAAATTGGGCGCATAAGATAGAATTGGGAATTGCAATTGTGCATTTGGCTATTATGCAATGGCCATATTGAGGAAGGGGTGATTTCCGTGATGTTTTCCGTGTTATCCTGCTAAAGGAGGCAGTAGTAATATGACTCGTAGTTCCCACTCAATTCCACAGATAGTGACGCAGAAGGCGGCTTTTACTTGCTTCAAAATCTTGAGGTCCCATCCCCATGAACATGGCCCGTTCCTACTTTTCTCCCCACTTCGTTGAGAAACTAGACGGAACTGGCTTTCTGCGGGCCGTGTGATTCCATGTGTGATTTATAGAGCTCTGTTTCTTGGTTAAAATAACACAGTAGCCATGGATCTTTGAGTAATTGCTTTACAGTGCTACGTTCCTCTGGCAGCCACTTAGGCATTGGCCTCATAAACTGAATAAACAACTGCTCTTCCTCAGAAAGTTGATTCTCAACACTATGCAGGGAGAGCAACAGTATAACCGTATCTTCACTAGCAATCAGGTGCCTAAAAATGGATCAGACTCCTGTGTAGCTCCGATTCGTGATTTCACCAAAGTCGCACAAAGTCGGAAGTCTGTAGCCTTTTACCTTATCAGGCCGGCGGCATCTTCGACTCTTGTAGATAATACGTGACTGGCCAACCTGATTTCGGGGGCTGGGATCTTCGGATTCCGCTCTCGCGAAATCCTCCACCATGCCATTTGTCCTCTATATCGAGCATCAGATTGTAGGTTTTCAGGTCTAGTTTTATTTACTATTAAATTCCCAATATAAGATACACAGGAGACATTACACCAGCATGATCTGGGCTGGGCGAACGCAATGGCTTAGACCAGGGATAGTGAAGGAGCCATATAGATCAAGTTTGCTTCTTTCTCGTCCCAAAATATAACACCGAAGCAAAAAAATGAAAAAAAAAACTTACAACAGTGGGTATTCGCTGGTGGTCACCCACCCAACTACTAATCCACCGATCTCAAGCTTGCACTTGCTTTTTACTTCAGTCGGTGACATCCGGCCTAGCGGGTGAGCGTTGCCGCCTTAAGTTTTTGACGCTCTCTCGATAATCCGGTTATCACCCTCAGTTACGTGATAGCGGCCACGTCAATAACGCAAGATGTGGGTCTCTTATTGAGACGCGATGGACGCAATGCACCGCGACTTTGGATGGCCATAGAGATTTAGGTGATCTAGGTGAGCGAGGGTAAGCAAGGGTGAGCAAGGTGAGCGAGAGTAACATGCCGAAACCAAGTTGGGCGTTGTCACGGATCCGGACTTCGATGTTTACATTTAGAGAACCTCCTACGATCTAGAGTCGAGTGAAGCATCTGAGGTTTTTTCTAGAGTCTTGGAATCGTAGATAACACATGTTTTGTAACACAAAGGTTCAAAAGATATTGATAGCAATATATAATATATAATTAGGAAGAAAGGTATTGATTATGAGCTGTTCACACTACACGTTGATCTCCCACTACACAAGCATATGGAGATGGCATACAAAGGCGTATAGTGACGTAACTGACGAATAGTAGCGGACTCGCCTATGCCTTCTCCACTTGCACAGGAGCCTCCTTGATGCTGCCATTGTGGTTCTCCAAGGCTTTGCCATCGATGTCAATGTCAGCAACCTCTGCGTTCTCGCCGTCAAAGATACGGGCAATCTCTTCAAGAGTGGGGCCACTAGAGGGAAAGTTAGCTTCGAATCAAACTGGCGAGGACGAAAAGCGACATACCGAGTCTCGACGTAGAAGTAGTAAACCCAGATCAATTCGAGAAGAACCCAGCCGGCATAGCAGGCAAACAGCTTCCAATTCTCGCCGTACCAGCCGCCACCCTCGGAGATAGGGATGGGGTTCACGTAGTTGTTGATCGTGAGAGCGACTTGAACGGAAATATTCATGATGAACACACCCTTGGCGCGGAGCTTGTAGGGCAGAATCTCGACGGTGTAGGCAACTAGGAGACCAGACCAGGCCAGAGCGTAGGCGACACCGTGCAGCCAGACAAAGACAATATTGACGTAGCCAACGCCAATGACATCTTTCAGGGCGTATTGCTGACCAGTGATAGTGGCGCAAATCAAGAAGATAAGCATACCGGCGGTGCTATTAGAAGTGAGTCAATTTGTTAAATGAAGCGAATGTGAACACTTACGCAGCGATGAAAAGCGGGCGTCTACCAACACGGTCGACCAACAAAGCGCATGAGATGGAGACGAACAGAGAGAGGACCTTGTTTCCAGCGTCCAAACCCAGCTGGTCAGTCTGGCCAGTGATACCGGCACCTTTGTAGATGATAGCAGCGTAGTAGCTGACGAGAGCGTTGCCAGACCACTGGGAGAAAAGCCCGAGTGAGACGATGATAAGTAGCCGCTTGCGGTTGCCCTTGGTCTTGATGAAGTCCAAGTATGAGGAGGTCTTCTGATGCAAGAACTCTATGCGGATAGTCTCCTTCATTTCAGCATACTCGAACATGACAGTGGCGTCGCTATCGTTTCCGTCGGCGTGGTAGTGGGAGAGCATGTGGAGCGCCTCGTCGTTCCTGTCCTTGGACAGCAGCCAACGTGGGGACCTAGAAGTCAAAGTTAGCCAGTCGCGAGAGACATTTGGCAATATGAGCAGAACTTACTCGGGAATCCACCAGATGAATGCGAGCTGGATGACGGAGAAGATACCTTGGATGAGGGTCGGGATTCTCCAGGACCAGCTACTGTTAATGTGCTGTGTGCCAAAAGCCAGCCAACCACAGATCAGGGCACCAAGATTCCACAAGCAGTTGTAGATGGTGGTGATCCTGGCACGATGCTGAGGATGCGCGATTTCGGTGATAAGCATTGGGCAGGAGAGTTGAGCCATGGAGTTGCCGAAACCCATGAAGAAACGGGCGCCCTCATATTGTGGGCGGCTCATAGAGGCGGCCTGAACGGCGGCGGCAATGATCATGATGATGCAACCAGCAGTGATGGGGGTTTTGCGCCCATAGTTATCGCTGAGCCAAGGTACAACGGGGAGAGAAACGATGGAACCGATCGAGTACATGGCGCTGAGACGACCTAAAGTGTCCTCTGAAGGGTGACCCATCGTCACCTGCCAGGACTCAAGGATCTGAGAAGTGTTCATGAGAGATCTTCGCACAGTCAGTCACTGGGCCTTCTCTGTTTGCAGGACCCATAACTCACCCATCATAACCGGTGGTGGCCGAGCAGATGCAGAGAATCGCGCAGTAAAAGTATAGCTTGCGCATGTTGGGCGACTTGGTCCATGACACCGATGGAAGCTTAGGCGCAGCTTCCTGTGCCTCGACCACATTGGCCTGGTTGGGACGCTTGAAATGGTTCATTGCGGGTAGTATTGGTCGACTGTTCCAGCGACCGACGACGAATGTAACGCGGAGGTGGAGTGGATACTGGGGAAGAATCAAAGTACAGGGAGAACGTTTGAGTCTTTATACTAATCCCCATATCTATGCGAGTCCGTGTATGCGAGCCGTACAGTAGTAGAAGATCGCAATGGACGGGCTAATATCATCGCAATCAGGCTAATTAATGTTTTGCCAGATCAGATTCATGGCGACTCATTTGAATGATTGGATACAGTATGCTATGCGGCTCAGCCACCAACGCTTCTAGAAGCATTGGACCGGGCCTAGACCCGCATTCCCGGGCCGTGATAGTGCTCCTGTGAACAGGCTAAGATCAACGCGGGAAGCCCCCCCCCCCC